>OU343223.1:8356625-8440812 GCA_910596185.1 Chrysanthemum makinoi
TTTGAGATTCAAGCCGCCTTGTATCGTAGGACCAAATAAGTCCATATGTAACATTTCGCTGGGCGAAGAATAGTTAACCGCCTTCGACCGCGAAGAAGCCTGTTGTTTCCTTTAAGACAAGCCACCTGTTTGATCATTTTCAAATCTTTTCGAGGTAAACCTGTTGTAAAATTTTGCATGTACGCTACGGCGGCGCTTATGGCGATATCTACGGCCCATCGCCACGATATTTCCCAATCGGTCTAACATGGCGCTTTGGTCAAAATCAATCAAAATCGGTCGAATCGGCCAAAATCGTCTTGGCGGCGTTTATCAACGCCGTCAATGACGGTCAACGCCAACGCTTCGGCCAACTTCGACTGTGGGTTTTTTTTTCGATTCACCGCATTAACTTGATTTTATTGATTTTGTTCTAATTAAGCTGTTTTATAATTAATCTTGCTAATATTTATTTCTTTAATAAATTCCTTTATAATTTAGTGGTCATCACATGGCGCCGCCATGGCGCTATGGCCAAGGTCAACCGCCACTGCATCGCCGTGAAACATTTTACAACCTGGGTAAACCTCACCAAACCATCTTTGACAATCTTATTAATGGTTTGAAATTAACATGACAAGTCTTCTATGCCATAACATGGATTCATCCATCATGGCCTTTGCAACTAAGCAAGCATAATCATCTTTAGCAACAATGTTGTTCATATCAAAGCTATATAGATTGCCTTTTCTAGGAATTTTAAGAAGAATCGACTTTCATCGTGCATCTTAAAACCCTTAGAGAAAACAAAGCACATATCTTTGGTAAAAAGAACATTGTTCATCTTGTCACACATTTGTGACACACTAAAAAAAGATTGACTAAGCTCTTTTACATAGTACACAGGTTCAAAGTCCAAGTTACCGCTTTTGATTACTCCTTTACCAAGAACTTTTCCATTAACTCCTCCTCCAAAGACATATCATCCATCATAATGTTCAAAATCAGAGATAGGATTTACAGTTACTATGTGCTTCAACACCCACTATCTCGAGATATCCTTGATCCATCTTTTGACCTTGGATGTTCCTCGCATTACAAAAGAAAGAGTTAGTTTCTTTTGGGGACCCAAGCCATGATTGACTTGGATCTGCCTCTGTATCAATATAGTTAAATCTATCAAAGGTCATTGATACACCATCGGGATTGGTTGTAGAGGTATTTCCTTTAGGTTTCCATTCCCAACTGTCGGAGGCCTTCACAAGATTGCCCATGTCCCCTTTTCTTGTTTACAACCCTTGCAAAGGGAAACTTTAAATGAGCAGATGGAAACCGGTGGTTTAGTTTTAGGTACCCATCGCTGGTTATAATGAACCTTTTTAGCTTGAAAAGTTCCTTTCCCTGTTTGTGCAGATTTTGCAAAAGTTGGTTTGGACTTTGCACTTTTAACATGTGTCTTAGGGTGAGCATTGTTAACAGCTTTTGCAAAGGGCAAAGTTTTAAGACCACTCTCAATTGAACTGCTTCTGGGACCATTTTGTAGTGAATTAGGTGTACATTATTTTGAAACCTGTTAGACTCCACCCTTTTATTCCCATGAACTTTCCTTCTCCCATTATGATAGTCACAATAAGCATGTAAATGATCAAAACTACCACGGATATAGCATGCCTTATTGTACATCACAAAGTCACTACCTAGTTGTTGAGATTTAACATGATTCCAACTCCTTTGGTTACCCCTAGAGTCAGAGGTTGTTCCTATACATCTCAAAGATACCTCACAGTTGATCTAGGTTTATTAGCTTGTTTCTAGGTTCCTCTGTAATGAGATAACAACTTTTGGGATAGAAGCCTCTACATTCTTTTTAACATTCTCATCAACAACCGATGAGTCACTAGCACTTTCAAAACATCGCTTGCTTAACTTGTTCCTCGGGTTTCACAAATGTGTTCTTAAGAGGACCATATTCGCTCAAGATCCCCAAACTCTTCTAAGCCTCAGATGAGCTAAATCTATGCCTGATGGAACACCTCTTAAGGGTGGGGAGCAGATATAACCCATACCTGACTTAACTTTACTTTGTATTTGAGCATTCCAAATTTTATCAATTGACTTAGACCGATGATAACATGTGTCTAAAGTTAAATTGACATTTTCATTTTTCTTTTTAAGTTTTTCAAACTCCTTTTGGTATGCTTCATTCACAATTGTTGTATGTTCTACCTCTCTTCTAAGAAGAATCATGTCATCATTATATTTTGACTCATTTTCTCTATAGTGCTCTAGTTGGTTTTCTAATACAACTATAGCTCTCTTTAAGATTTGACACAAGATAATTGAAGAAGGTACAACTCTTATCTTTCATTAGAAAATAAATCATTAAGCCTTTCAACTTCTAGAAATTCTACATGTTTTAGAACAACTTTCAAAGTTTTGTACCTGAGTCGAGAAAGCCATGAGAGCAATTTCAAGAGAAACAAGAGCAAAGATTTGAATGTTCTTCCTCCGCCATCACCATGAAACTCCAATCATAGCTCACACCATCAATAGCCAACATCATTTCTTTGGTTCTTCCACGCTGGTTCCTTTTTGCTTGTACCAAGTAGACCCGGTGTCCTTGGTCTTGGTCTTCACATTCTCTAGCAAAGTGTCCCAATTTGTGGCGCTTAAAACACTAACTTTCTTTTTATCAAAGCCCGCTTTCACCACCATTGATGTGAATAGGCTTGCCAGTCTTCTTATAGAATTTCCTAGCCCTCATGCTAAGAAGAGCTATTTGGCATTTTATATCCATCTCCTCCAAGTCATCTTCATCAATTTGCTCTATGTCTTCATGAGTTAATATAGAGCCATTAACTTGAGTGGAGATAAAAGCATAAAGGTAGGATCTCCAATACAAAGAATATTCTTCTTTGAACCTGCAGCGTTAACACTAACATTACTGGAAATCGAGAACCACAAGGGCAATATCATCATCACTATTATCTTCAGATCGCCATCACAACAGAGGGACAATGCCAAGCCGCTTGAGCTTGTACCAAGTTTCCCAAATTTCTTCGCCTTTTGTTCAATGAGTTTAAAGTTGTTGTAAAGATCATTGAGCTTCATTGTTTCAATATCCGCTTGTTTTCCGCATGTAACATTAGTTTGAAACTTTGAAGGCAAACTTCTTAGAAACTTCAAATTGATGTCTTCCTTTTCTACCTCAATGCCAAACATACCAATTGTGTAACAATCTTCCAAGTTTGGTAAAGATGCTATCAAGTGAGTCATTGCTTGAAGCGTAAAAGTTTTCATAACTTTGCTTCAATAATGTTATTTGTGTCTTCTTTGTAGCATCATTACCACCAAACACCGAAAGCAAATCTCTTCAAAAGTTCTTTATAGCCTTGAACTTGCTAAACGCTATGATCCGGTTTCTAGGAAGAGTCATCGAGAACAAACTTCTAGCCTTAAGATCATTCTTCCTTAGTGCTTTTTCAACACTAGATTCCGTGCACGTAAACCGTCACCACATCCGTGTCACCAACCTTCACAGTTCTCGACACAGTGCTTGAAGGAATCACCATTGATGATCTCCATGAGCATAGTCTCCAATGAGAAAGTATTGCTCAATCAAGATTTCCACATCTCAAACTCATTAAGTTTGAGCTTAGGTAGCCTTGGTGTAGAAGAGTTGGACCGGTTGTTTTCCATCTCCATTGAACGAGTGAGTAGGTTGCTTATTCCGATCTTCTAAAACAAAATATCGTAACCTTCGCCTCGATACCACTTGATGGATCCGATACACACCTTGTGTCAATGATATTTTGTATAATATTAGTAAGCACACAGAATTTACTTAGTAATACTTAGAAGACGGATTGTATGATGTATTGTGAGTAAACACAGATTAAACACAAAACTTAAGCTCCAATATTATTAATGAATAATACAAGTGATCTTGCTTATCACTAGGGTTACACCTTGAAGCCCTTGTGAATAATATGTATGTATGTGTTATGCAGTAGATACCTAAGACAATGACCTAGGACCTCCTTTTATAGCACAAGGAGTCCTTTACAAGATAAGTATAAAGCTAACATAATATAATATACACGAGATCTTTTCTATACTTATCTAAACACGTTTCCTAATAGCAAGGGTAATAATGTACAAAGAAGGTAATAATGCTTAACGCTAGTGTAATCCAAGCAGTGTCTTCCACAACTATCAATGTTAACTGATTATTCCCAACACTTTGTTTTCAAGTTTTTTTTAAAAAAGAAAATGAAAGTAAAGGAAAACTAAGTACGTAAATGGGAGCGGAAGAAAGGAAGTTAACTTGTATATATGTGCTCTCGTGTTATACAAGAATTAAAGGAAAGAAATAAATAAATATGTCATTTTACAACAATGCCCTCATAGTAAGTAGATAAGTCTACTCCGCTTAAAGGAAAAATTAGGTATTTTTATTTGGGTAAAGGGTTTTTTTGCAGAAAATATATGTTAAACAAAAAAATATTAAAGTAAAATGGAGTGGTAATAAATATCGCGATTAACCTCAAGCAACCGCTGAACAAACATATCATTCGTGCCATGCCACCCCACACTAACCACATACATAGACTAGAAAATTATCGAACCCGCTACAGATCAACATCATCATCATCCTCCTATAGATCATGCAAAATACTCTTCCCATCTTCATTCGTGAGGAGGTAAAAGTCTATATTCTTACCCAACAAAATAATGGTCTTCTCTTCCTAAAAGGCGCTCACACCTATTTCCTTTGTATCATCGATATTTTTCTCTAGAGGCCCCCACCTTTTCCATGCACATTGTTCCTCTTACGCATTTATTCTTTCCTCAACAAATTCTCAACTTCGCCACTATCACTATCGTTAAAATATTCATCATTTTCCCATCGCCAAGTCGCCTGTCAACCTCAAAACATCATCCCGGTCTCGCAGAGCATTAAAGAATTTTAAAAGATATAATATTAATAGCTTGTGATGAAAGATCCTTAATGTTACTACCAGTTGAGAGCTAGTCAATCTTGAGTCGCCTTTAGGTTGTATGTGTAAGCATCGCCATTCACTTGTGATGAACAAGCTACACCATTCACATTAGTGGTTTAATTATGGGTGATAGTAGTAATTTGGTTTAGGTTTATCTAATCGGACACCATCGATATGTCGTGATTTAGAAACTGATTTTCCTTTCCCTTGCTTACGAGTCACATCCACAAGCCAATCATCTCGACACCTTAGCGGGAATCAAGCTATTTGTGTCTTCTTTGGGCATTGCTCGCCTTATGATCAAAAAATTTACGTATCACATTTGTGGGTTGCCACTTGTACTCAATATCAATGGTTTCCATAATGCCCACCCATTCGAAAATGAAATAGCCACCGATATGGATTTAAAACGGCATTTTGGGGGTCATTTAAGCTCTAAACTCGCATTTGTGATCAATTATTGCCTTAAACTGCTCCTTTTCACATTTTAGGTACTTTGAAACACAAAAGCCAAAATCCACGCTTGGGCTAATTTGGACAAGAAAAAGAAGAAAAGATCAAGTCACTAAAAAGTTCGAAAAGGGATCCGTGACGACGCCACATGCTTACAATGTGACGGCCACTTGTATTTTGGCATGAAGATTTGATGAATATTTTACACGCGATCGTAAATATTACAAGGCTTCAGAGTCGACGATGTTACCACCAACTTAAAACGGTTTCACGACGCATCGAGTTACTGCGATGGCGCCACAATGGTAATTTGCACAAGATCAAACCCAATGACGCTACGAGCCGACGGAGTCACACCTACAAAGTGACAATCACACATACGATCATATATATATTTCATAGATTTTTCATTCAGAGTAACACGCATGAGATCTTGGGAACACTTTGGAGTCCAATTTCACGCAGCTTGTTTAGGGTTTTACAAATTTAATTTCATTTTTGCTTAAAGATAAGTTATTTATCTTTAATCATTCAATATGTCTATGTGTTGTTTGATTATATGTGTTTCGCTTTTTTCATTAACATGTCCGCTAGATTTATTAGTGTTTGCTTGGATTGAATGAAACATAGTTATTAATTATTAATTGTCGTCTATTGTTTAATTGGTTGTCTCCGCTAGAGTAGAAAACCGCTATAATCGATATATGTTAACTTGTAACCGCTAAACGCATTATACCATGGAGCACGGTGGTTTTATTCTGTATTTATCAATGCGGAATCACTTTAGATCTTAGGAGATTCTAGGGAGATGACTTAATTGTCACTTGTAGATCTAGGGTTTCTTAAAGGATACTTATACATTCATAGAGTCAGATTTGCACCACCCTACGATAATACCGAATACAACGCCAATTAAACAAAGACGACAATTCAACTAATTAATAAAGAGATAACTAGGAGTAAAGATAATCTAAGCAAAACACGCTTTTCCCATCATAATGAAGTTCACCAATTTATTTTCTTGCAATTAGTTTAATTAAGTAGTATAAAAACTCACTATTCAAAACCCCTAGATTTTACTTGCTTTCATAAAAAATATAAAAATACAAAAGAATCATCCAACACCTCTAGACCTAATTGCCATACACTGACCTTCACAACACTATTCCCTAGAGAACAATCAACTCGCTTACCTATACCACACTACAACGGTTTGGTACATCGCTTCAAGGAGGATTGTAAACTTATTGTGTTGCAACCGATGCATCAAGTTTTGGTGCAGCCGCCAAGGAATAGTTTAGGTTTCGACTTTTATCTCATTTAGGTCTACTCACTATATTCAGACAAGTGAGATTTTTATTTTTACTTTATTAGCTTTCTTAGTCTATCTTTTCTTCATGTTTTGTTCAGAAACTATCATTTGCCATCATGATAGATGATAATATCTTCGAACCCCTTCACCAAGACCCACTACACCTAAACCTACCACCACAAGACCCACTTAGAGCCCGTGACTTGGTGAGTACTCTAGACCATGCAACCAAGGTTATCAAACACCGCTGAGCTTTCACAACAAGCCAATGTAACTTTAGATCCGACACCATCCGGTTGGTGCAAACGGATGTGCATTCCATGGAATTCATTCCGAAGATCATAATCAACATCTCAAGGATTTACTTAAAATCGTTGACTCAATTGATCTTGATGTTGGCATCAGACAACGCGACAAGGCTCTTTTCACTTTCTATGTGATCAAGCTAGCAATTGGTTTGAGCGTCACTCCAGAGATCTATCTCAACTTGGGATGATCTTACTTCCTAGCATAATTTTTCCCACCGGGAGAACTACTAAGTTAAGGAATTATATTTTTGATATTCCAACAATGTCAAAGTGAAACTTTATCAAGGGTCGACTCAATATAAGAACTTACTCCAAAAAGTCCCTCATCATGACATTGATCTTTGACTCCAAGTCCAAATCTTTTATAACCATATCAATCCCTCGACAAGTGCTATGACCATGTGGCCTAGGGTGTAAGCAAACTGAACGCGGAAGAGTTGTGGGTATTATAGAGATCTCGACTTCTATGACAACGATGTTAGAATGACCTCCATTGAGAAACCGGCCAAGGCAATATCCTCGCTTTCTAATGTCTCAAGCATTCCCGATCGTAGAATCATTGAACTTGAAGATCAAGTTAAATTCTTGATGAGTTCCTACGAAGCTCCTAAACCTTCACGTTAAGTGAACAAAATTACTTCTTCATTTGAATTATGTAGTGGTCCTCATGACACTCGTGATTGCATGAAACTCCTTGAACAAGCTTTTGCGCACTATGCATCTTTGCATACCTAATGAAAGGAGATAAGTAGTTCACTTTTAAACCCGAGCCAAACAATCTAGGTGATTCATACAACCCTCTGGAAAAAATCACCAAAACTTTGTGGAAGCAAAACAAAATTTGTCTCAAACAATTTTTGAAACCTACCTAATCGTCAACCAAGTGGTTCGGTCTCGAATCGTACCTTTTACAACAATCCTTCATTCTTAAACAATTCCAATAATCTTGAAGAATTGGTATACAATTTTATGTCATCTCGAAGCTCGTTTTCTAAATTTGAAGCCAATTTCAAACAAATGACAAAGCGAGATAACAATTAAAATTGATAATTGTTGGCTCCCCAACAATCACGGTACCTCCAATAAATATACCAAAAACTAATGGGGTAGTGAAATCAAGGATCGCCACATCAAAACATGTTCACTTTGTCAACACTATCACTTTACTACAACTACAAAGGAATGAGAAGGAGGAAGAAAGAGAGATCTTGACCGGAGAAACAAGTTACACTAAAGAGGAAACTAGGGATGTTGAAAGCAATAATGAAAGAGAATTAGGAATTGATTACTTCTACAAGTTTCCCACAAAGGATGAATTGGTTTACCATATAGTCGAGCAATATAGACTAATGCTAATTTTAGAAAACGATTTTAAGCAATCTATCTATTATAGAGTGATGGGATAAGAGAAGAGGAGTGGATCATGTAATGAAAAAGATGTTAGGTTTCTATAAAGAATGTCTTGTATTAGGACTAATATAAAACTAACATTGATGATAGTGAGAACGCCACTTGAGGATGGAGTCACGTCAGGAATGACTTTGAGTCTAGCTACAAGACTCAGAAATAAAGAAAAGCTTATCGGGAGGCAACTCATGTTTTTAAATGTTTGCTTATTTTTAATTTATATTTGTTTGTGTCTTATATATGTTCTACCATAATTGTTTAACATCGTCTTAATCACATATAAATGTATTAAAAAAAAGATGAGTGTAGCGAAATTTGCATTTGTTTAAAAGAATGAAAATCGAACATGAAAATTTACAATTTATGATAAACATATATTATATCATACTTGTATGTTTGTTTGAATCACAATGAATGTTTTGCGTAGAAAATTTCGTGTTTTAAAATATTCATTTTTCCGTGAAAAACTTAAACTTAAAAATTGTCAGTCAATCTTGACGCATGCCGACTTAAAACCCGACGAAGTCCTAATCAGAAAGTAAACGGTTTTCAGATTTTTGTTTTTCTGTCGAACTTAATTTTTGAAAAATTTCTAATTTTAAAAGTCTAGGATTCTATAAACATTTATTTCGCAAGCATTATATCTTATTCGCTTATGATAGTTTTATTATATATAGTGTTTAACACGATTTTATAGGTTTCGTGTTTGTTTTCTTAGAAATATGTGTTATATTGGACAAGAAGATTCAAATGCATATCTGAGAAGTTTATAATTGATCTTATCTTCTGGAAGGAGGATTTAACCATATTTCTATATCTTCCATGTTGAGTAAATCAGGGGAGTATTAATTTCTCCTATCACTTTTATTTTTCCCATTATCATATTTGGCAATTTTAAGAACATCGGGGAAATGTTCAATTTAAGTATTATGGAGAAAAAGGGTCATCTTAGAAACTAATCACTTACTTGATATTTGTCATGTTTTCTAGTAAATGTAATAAACCCAAAGAAATACTTGTTAGGGTAATTTTAGCACCAAATTTAAATTTTTGATGATATTTACTAGTAAAACTTTAGTCTTAATAAAGCGCCTCAAGGATACGAAAGATATAGCTAGCACAAAATATTACTCAAATCCCACCCCCAAAATTTGAGGTTCGCCTTTAGATATATAGGATATAAAAGCATTCACTTTTAATGCTTATGAGTGTACCGGTAGTATATAGATTGTAGAACTTGTTTTTGTGATGCATTTCAAGATCGCTAGTGGGACTACATTCGTGTAGTTAGGATTAACTAAATGATAAGAGGCATTAGGATAACCTTTGTTTTAAAACCTCGCTTATATAATTACATTGGCTACACCAACCAAGTATTACCCCACACCCTGCTATGTACTCATTTTAGTACAAGATACCCTAGTTTACCCCTCTCGAGCCTATCCTTTTTATGGTTTCTCGTGATATTTCGGGTTCCAAATATTAATTAAGAGCACTGCTTATATATACCCTCAAATGTACACCCAAATCATTTTAGCCTTCCTTGCATGTACTCATTTTTAGTGCATTATTGTTATTTGTTAAACCCTTAGTTAATTGTTTAGTTGATTACATGGTTGCTAAGTCGAAATATATCTTGTGTATTACGGTTTGGGATGATTGGGACTCATAGGTTTAGTAATATTTATTATGGAGTAATAGGATCGAAGTCAAAATTATAATCCCCATATCTACGAAATGTTTAAGTACTCCACGGTTTTGATTCTCGCATCAGGTAATTAGTTAGTTTTATATATTTAAAAGTTCAAGTAGGGATGCAATTATAACTCCCTTTGATGTATTATTTTGCGGATGGTATGCCGCTATGAAAAAAATGAAGAAAATAGAAAAAAGAAAAAAAGTAGAAAAAGAAAGAAAAGAAAAATATAATGGACTACCATCCCGCCCTATGTTTTGTGTAAGTCAAGAAAAGTCAAGAAAATTACAAAAATGAGTTAATAATTAGTGAGTCGAGTCTTGGCTTAGCAACACCATGTTTTACATGTGATTAGCTAGATAATTGAATTGCCACGAGTAAAATTCCCTATACCCACCAAACCGTGTCTTCCATACCCCATGTGCCTAACTACAACCATTTAAAACCCTTTGATAGCTTATCCTAAAGCTTATGCCGGGCGGGGGTTAACCTTGCTCAAGAATATGGTAATAAATGTGCTATGAAAGGTAGAGAGCGTTTAAATTTCCCATTTCCATACATGCTATAACTTATACACCCGAGAGATGAGAGAATCCAAACACTTGATGTGAGGTGCTAGCATATAATTTCCGTGCTTCTTTTGACTATTGTAGAGCATGTGGATGTTGTAAACTACTTTAAATCAATGTTAAATGCCCCTAACTTGTAAATTTATTGGATAAAAGCATATTTGCTTGAGGACAAGTAAATCCCAAGTGTAGAGATATTTGATAAAGATTTAAAATGTGCGTTTTTAGGGGGTCATTTAAGCTCTAAACTTGTACATTTGTGATCAATTGTTGCCTTAAATCATTCCTTTTCACATTATAGGTACTGGGACTAAAAAGCCGAAACCCATTAACGCCACAATTTGGACAAGAAAATGAAGAAAACCACTGTCACAAAAAGTCCGAAAAAGGATCCGCATCACATGCTACAACGCGATTGCCACTTGTATTTTGGTATGAAGATTTGATGAATATTTTACACGTGACGGCTCATAAATATTACAAAGCTTGAGAGTTGACGACGTCACCTCTAACGAATACAGTTCACGACGGATTCATAGGTACCAAGCAACGATGTCACAATGACAATTTGCACAAGACAAAACCCTAATGAAGGTTAGTTGACGGCATCACAACCACAAAGTGACGCCGTCATATATGTATACCTATATATATTTTTCGTAGATTTTTCATTCAGAGTAACACGTATCTTGGGAACACTTAGGAGTCCGAATTTCAGCAACTTGTTAAGGGTTTTTATAGCCCCAACTTCATATTTAATTAAAGATAAATTATTCCTCTTTAATCATTTAATATTGTTATGTGTTGTTTGATTATGTGTTTCTTTTCTTTCGATTAACATGTTCGGCTAAATTTATTAGTGTTTGCTTGGATTGAATGAAATCTAGTTATTAATTATTAATTGTTGTCTCTTGTTTAATTAGTTGTCTCGCGTTAAGATTAGGAAAACTTGCTATAATCCTATATGTGTTAGCTTGTTAATCGGACTAAACACATTATACCCTAGAGTGCACTGATGGGTTTTATTCGTTGTATTTATTGCGTAAATTCTGGCTCAGAATCTTAGGAGATTCTAGAGAGATGACTTAATTGTCACTTGTAGATCTAGGGTTTCTTAAAGAAGACTTATACATTCATAGAGTTAGAGAATTTGGCACCACCCTAAGATAATACCGGAATACAACGTGCCAATTAAATAAGGATGACAAATTTAATTAATTAATAAGAGATAACTAGGAGTAAATATAATCTAAGTAAGTAGTTTTTCCCATCATAATGAAGTTCACCAATTTAATTTTCTTGCAATTAGTTAAATTTAGTTTTTATTTAATTTAATTAAGTAGTATAAAAAACCCACTATTCAACCCCCGAGATTTTACTTGTTTACAAAAAATATAAAATACAAAATAATCAACCTACACCTTTAGACCTAATTCACAAACATTTCGACCTTCACAACACTATTGCCTTGGGAGAACAATCAACTTCAGGTCATACCTATACTACATTACAAACGTTAGGTACACTACATGTGAGGATTGTAAAACTTAGTATGTTGCAATCCAACGCATCACCACCACTTAAGATTCAACAAGAGCCTTTAGAAGACACCTCATAAGTGGTACGATAGCTATTATGGCCCGTGATTTAAGACACATAGTGCTCGTATAAGCACAAGCATTATAGGTCGTCCCAACTTATGGTAATCAAACTTAAACCAACTTCCGAATAGGCAACAATAGGAACGCTAGAGTTTTACCTAAACAAACATATGTGATTTCTTTGTTAGTAGTGTTCGCATCCATGTGTTCACCATTATAAGAACCAAACGAATTAGCCATGGCCCATTTTCTAAAACCTGTTTCATATCCTCACTTGTTGAAAATGGAGAGAAGAAAACATTATTCAACATAACCTCTCAAGTCCATACTTACCAAGTGTTTTAACATAGTTCTTAACAATAGGGAACACAAGACATTTACCAATAAAATATCCAAATAAAGTATTAGCAAAATGATTACTAACCATATCCACCGCTGCCAACAGAATGGCCACATCAGCACCGTCGACATTTTCATCAGTACTTAGTTCAGAAATTCGTTCAGTCGTCTTAGATATGGTATCCTTAAAAATGGAAGCAAAAGAGGCCGGCTTCGAGCCTCCATTCACAGAGTTACCAAGAACCCTATCCGAACCAACCTTAGAATAATGAACGCCTCCATTCACAGAGACATTTTCAGGAACTACAACAGGTTCCTCAAGCTTCGTTCCACCATCATCTGAGTTCCCAGGAACGCTATCCAAACCTTCCTTATGAGTATTTTGTTCCATCCCACTCATACTCTTATTAACAGCCGCATCAAATCCCCCTTTATGAATAAACCCTAAAACTCCAAGAAACCGCTCATCACAGCAAGAAAAACGAGCAAAGAAAACCACGATTAAGCTAAAACAAAAAAAGAAACCCTAAAATTAGGGTTTCGGCCGCAACAAATCAAAGCCTAACCAACCTCCATAATGATTATCATAATAAATGAAATGGTATTAAAAGCAAAGTAATGAAACAACTCACAATAATGACGACAAAACCTTAGAAAAAAACGAAAAACCCAAACCCTAGCTGCTCAACAACCAATTAAGGAACAATTAAAGAGATACAATCATCAGATTAATCATCAATAACGTGGGTATTAAAAGGTATTAGAGACACATTAGGTCGGATTAAACGATTGAAAAGGAAGGAGAAGGGTTGGTCGTCGCCTAAAAATTAGGTAATATAAACAACAAATATCATCATTACTTTTCACTCCTTTAATGAAATTTGGAACAAAAATCCATCACTTTCATCCTATTTTTCACATTTTAAATTTACTTTCGCTCTAAAAAAGCCTTAAAAACACATATTTAATTTTGTTTTCTTCACTTTCTTCCCAAAATTAAAACTTGAGAACAGAGTATTAGTCATATTTAATGGAGAAAATGACCTTCTTTCATTATATATATTTAAGATTAAGATTACTCGTCACAACATAAATATATTGTTTGGTTATGTTGTACGTAACTAGTTTGTAACGTTTTAAACATTACGAACTCATTCATCTTGACCTCAGCTATATACCAAGATTATGTGGGATTCATAAATTACTACGCACGTCTTCGGGGTTTTCACAAGTATATCAGATTAAAAATACCATGTGAAACTTTTAGCTGCTCAAAAGTTATAGATTGAATCATTTGAAATTCTTAACGACTTGCAATATAGACCCACATGATCCGTTAATTATTCTGCATCCTAGAGAACCAATATTAGTCAAAGTCAAAATGGTCAGGTGATCCATTAATCCATCAACATATACCAGCTTGTTATTCGCAAGATCATGACAAACAGATATTACTTAATAAAAATTTTAGCGAGAAATGTTTCTACATTTTACAATATAATAACTTTACGGATGAGGACAATTTTCATTTTGATTAAATTTAAGCAATAATAAATTAACTCATATAAAATTATAAATTATCCGTGATGATTACAAAAAAAAAAAAAAAAAAGAGCACTTATAAAGAAAAAGAAAACCTAAATATGAAATCATGTGTAAGTTTTATCAAAATGTAGAACCTAAACATATAAGAAATAATGTAATCAACACTTGGCACTTGACACATTTGCATGACTTGCTTTTAAAAATTGTCTAATTTTGTAAAATACGCTTTTAGTTTTTACGTGTTTTATTATTTAAAAGTGTAGTTTTGAGGCACTCTTATAATTTAATAGTATTTTTCGGATATTGTAATTTAGTATAAATTTAGAAACTTTATTGATTTAATAATATTTTTACATTGAAAATAAGAGTACATTTTATGTTATACCGATTTGTATAATAATAGCCACTTTTTTAAATTTGCATTTATAAATAAGTGTGTTAGTTTAATATTTTAAGCATTTCATTTTAAAAAGGTTACAAATGCTTTATAATACGGTATAGACATTCAATTTCTGCGTAAATGACAAGTTTTCATTTTATGATATCGGCGATTTCAGATTTTAATTCCCTTCAAACGTCATGCTGTGAACTCAAATTGGAAATTGAAGCAATTTACAATTTAATTATTAAAATGGGGAGAATCGACTTATCCGGTGTTGAGGATAACTGCTTAAAAAATTTATAAACTTTATTGATAAACTTTTAAATAGAATATTTATAATTTTATAAACTTTTTATAATTTTTATAAACTATTTTATAGATTTAACTTTATTATAAATTTTTTATAAACTTTTTATAAATTTTTTATAAATTCTTATCGATAAACTTTTTATAAACTCTTTTATAAACTTTATAAATTTTATAAACTTTTTTTATAAACTATTTTTATAAATTTTATAAATTTCTTAGAAATTTTTATAAACTTTTATAAACTTTTATAATTTTTTATAAACTTTATAAATTTTTATAAACTTTTAATAAATTTTATAAACTTTTCATAAATTATTATAAACTTATAAATTTATAAACGATAAATTTAAACTTTTTGTTATAATTTTTTTATAAACTTTTAAATAATTTTTATGATATTTATATTAAATATATATATATATATATATATATATATATATATATATATATATATATATATATATATATATATATATATATATATATATATATATATATATATATATATATATATATATATATATATATTTATAAATTGCTAACCAACATACGTATTTTAAATTCTAATTTTAAATTCTCGTGAATTTTCAGAATTTAAAATTCTAATTTCAAATTACCCCAACCAACTCTAAGTCCAGTATATCAAGTTAACTAAAAATTATAACTGGCCTTAATTAGAATATAATCCAGATTTTCAGCCGGATGATCTAATCTCAGACCTTCCACAATTTCTCCCACGCGACTCAGTAGACCAACTGGGTCCAATGATTGTTTTTTTTTTTTTTTTTTTTTGGTATAGTTTTTTGTCTTTTTTATAAACTTTTTTTATAAATTTTTTATAAACTTTTTTATATACCTTTTTATAACTTTTTAAATCCTTTATCCATAAACTTTTATAAGCTTTTATAAACTTTATAACTTTATAAACTTTTAATTTTATAACCTTTTTATAAATTTTATCAAAAAGTTTAAAAAAGTTTATAAAAAATTTATAAAAAGTTTATAAAAAAGTTTATAAAAAAAGTATAAAAAAGTATAAAAAAGTTTATAAAAATTTAAAAAAAGTTTATAAAAAAAGTATTAAAGATATAAATTATATAAAAACACTACAATTAATACACTATATTATACATATAAAAGACTATTATCAAATAACATTATACATATACCTAAACAATACACAATTAAATTAAAAAAATTGATACCATGATCACATTTAGAGACCCATGAACAAAATATATTTCTCTCTCTCATGCTGACGCAATGATATGTTCTCCTCATTGCCCCACTTCATAATACTACAATCCAAAGCAGCCCCTATATTGCCCCACTAGAGGTGTTTAATAGGAGGACCCTTTTCAAATAGTTAGATTTATAGGCCCGGCTATAAGCATTTAGCTAGACAGGTCTAGAATAATATTATATTTCTCTTTAAAACGTGCTGATTTGTCCCATATATAACGTGTACGTAGACCCGTATATCACGTGCTGATATGTCCCATAGATGTCAAAAACACAAGTTGTAACGTTTTATGTATTTCAAAAAGGACTGATCAGTGACCATCACCTCGAAGTGCGATCTGAATGGCCAGCTCTATAATCGAAGATAATGACTGCTTTTACTCCTTCAATTCATGCTTGATTCATGTGCGAATAACCTAGCTTCCAGAACTGTTGTTTAATACAAATTTGATTCGTATATATAGAGTTATTGTGTTCCCTGAATACAAATTTATTTTCTAGTGATTTTGTATCGGTGGTATCTTTTTATCTCTATTTCAAATGTACAAACATATACTCACTCCGTCTCAAAATTATTGTTCCATTTTACTTTTTTGGTTTCTATTTTTTAACTTTGACCTTAAGTATTTTTGTTTATATTACATAATACTTGATACAAAATATATGAACGGATTGAGTTAATCAGATTTTATTTTGATATAATTTTATCAAAATCAGATAAGACAAATAAAAATATTTATAGTAAAGTAAAAAATAAAGACCTAAAACAATAATACGGTATTAATAAATTCCGGACATTGAAGATAATGCTAAAGACAAAACATGCCTATGTTTTATACCAAACATTATGGACGAACAATGATCAAATATTACCTGATGCATAATTGTTTTTAAATCAATATAATAAACCGGCATTTAAGATCGCGACGAAATCATAACCAATATGAATCGGACGATAAAATGTTTGGAACCGTAATAATAAAAACAAATTTCGATGGATCAGTGCATTTTTAGATGCATTTAGGAAAAAGTGATGTTTTAAAAAAATTAAACTGAATCGAAAAAATTCATATGGCACCGCACGAAGCCCCGGTTCTCGGCCCCTCAATTTAAAATGCATTTATGAAAATCAATGAGCTTAAGATTTGACTAAGAACACCAAGATTCCGTGACGCTTATGATATAAAGGTTTTTGTTATGCTAGACGAAAGTTTATCTAATGATAAGTTTGGTTCATTATTCTTATGATAGGAAGCTCATTTCAAGACAAACGCCAAGGTTGTTTTTCGCCATGAATGCGCCGGTGATGTAGATTCATCTATATCTTATATACTTAACTTATTTTTTTTTTAGAAATAAATTTATTAAGGTGTAACAAACTTTTACCTAAAAAAAATGTTAAGAGTTTGATTTTTATGTTTAAATGAAGCAAATCTTGTAACCACTAAAAAAGAAAAGCAAAAGCAAAGAAAAGTTTGTTGTTTTGATTTCTATTCCTATTCTATTCAAAGGACATGTGGGATCCTTTGGCGACTTCGTAACAATGTTTGCTTTCATCTTAAACCTCCAAAAAAGGTCAACCTCGTGGATGAAGTCAAGATTTTATTGCACTTGTCGAACTTGTGAATCTATCAAAGTATAGGAGTAAAGATTTTAATCTCAGTTGCTTAGAATGGATCTATCAACCAAAAACTGCATGTTCCTTAAAACTGTAATATGTGATTATTTGCTTTAACATCTTGCTAGCTATGACTCAAGGCCTTTGGTCTAGCGGTATCTCACTTTGCACACCAACCTAAAAAGCATGAAGCTCAAGCTTTGTTAATGATTTGTGAGATACTGATATATGATATTAAAAAATTACGCTAAAAAATAAAATAATCTTGTGGCTATGGCTTTTCTATTTATAAATTTTGTTAAAAGGTAAAGTTTCTTGAAAATTTATTATATGTTTTAAGTGCATGTATCACAAAGGTCAAATATGTCTAGATACTGGGATTAAATTCATGCTTATTGCTTAATGACTTAGATAAGCATGTAATCTAGTGAGACAAGACTTATATGATCATGCATCAATTTTTTCCGCTAGCTAGTAGATACAGACTTTATAACCGCCAGAACCTAGATTTAATCTTACATATAGATCATGTTAGACATCGAAGAGATACAGACTTTTATGATCGCAGAACTGATTTAAGTGTTCAAGAAAAAGTTCTAACATTCTTTATATATCTTACATTAATTATCGCTACTTTGTATCAGGCAAGGTTAGATCCGAGTCTATAAGTGATCAAGCTCACAAATTATTATTTTTTTACGATTACACAATAGACTAACTAAACAGGACACGTGACACACAATTCAAGGAACAAGTTCATAAATCGAGACTTTTGACAAACATTAACACTACGGGAAAAAATCCATGAAATTTCCGTAAACCCACTTAGGTCCACCCCAGGTATCAACTGATCGAAAACAAATAACTCACATTGAGACGATGTTTTATCAGGAGAGAAATATGTGGCTAATATATTAATTTTTTATTTCTTTATCTATGGTTGGAAGATTATTTATGCACACATGAATCATGCATGTGGTAGTCCATTTTTTCATTACTGGCAGAGCCATGATTCAGCATTATGGGCCGGTTTGGTAGGACGCGACGTACTGGAATAGAAAGTGATTGGAATGAATGACGTACGTAATGAGATAAATGAGGTAATGTAATGATTCATTAATACTAGTAGGGGAATCAAGTTGGGTTGATAACTTGATATGATAGAAAGTAATGGAATCGGAAAAAAAAAAAAAAAAAAGATTATACTATCCATTGATAATAATAATATAAAGTTTGTTATAGTGAGTACGTTTATAAATAACGCAAATAATTGTCCTCGAACTACAATCAGGAAAATTAAACCATTTTTTGGATTTATAACTTGGCCATGCATATACTATAAATCGTGTATGCTTTCTAAAACTATATATGCTTTCTCCTTCATATCTCGAGTAATCACCAACGAATCTCCACCCGTCATCATATTTCCAACAACATCACCATAAAATAAAACCAAACCCATGATCGATCAAGTGGGTATTTCTTTCGGAAAAAAATAAAACAAAATAAATCTCAACCATCTTTCGAAGAACATTAATAAAATCTTAACCCAACTTGATATTCTTTTTTTTAAAGATCCAAACTCAAAACCCATCATCGATCAAGAAAAAGAACAGAAAATAAAACCTTACCCGATACTTCGAGATTGTATTTTTCGAGGTTTTAAAGTCATCTATGCAAGTTGTATTTTTTGTATTTTTTCGGGCGACATGGTGGTCGGAGCAGACAAAGTCGAGGAATCAGATTTTGCATAAATGTATGTGGGTGCAAGTTGGCCGGATATTTAGAGAATGAAATGTGTAAAAGAGAGTGTGTGTGTGTGTAAGAGAAAGTTACAAAAATGAAATGTCAGAAAGACAACGAAATGTTTTTATTAATATTTAAAATAAAGGGTATATTTGTCATTTAAGCCATAAGTTGAGTAGATATCTGGGTTGAGTAGCCTTGAGTTGAGTATTTGTGGGCCTGTTCAATAATAACCAATTGTACTACATAATGGACACGTGTCGAACAATGAAATGGAAATTTTGAAATTGAAGATAATGCTTCACGATCATTTTGGAGATTGACTTAAAAAATGACCATGTTAAGGACCTCAAAAAAAAATTTTGTCTCTTTTTAGTACTTTTCTCTAGAAACAATCGGCCCCTACTAATATTACTGATTCAATATTGCATTTCTTGGATAAAACAATTGTAATTGCGTAAACTTAAGAGTCAATTATATGACGAAGGTGAACAAGTGAATAAACCGATTAAAGAACCTGCTTTTGTCTTATAAGGTATTAAATGTTTTATTGATTTGTTTTTATTAATGATCACAATTACTTGTTCGCTTCTTTGAATCTTCATGTCTTCAATTCTTTGACATATTGAATTGTGTCTTAATCGATAGTTTTTGTTCTTTCATTAATGATCACTTCATTCACTTGATAACTATTAAAGTATTAATTGCTTATAGCCTTGCCCTTGTATGATTATCAATTTATCACTTGTTGTATGTTTGATTACGTGCCTTTAAGAATTATTAATGATCATATTAAGTAATAACTCATAAGATAAATAAAACAGAGCAAACTATTTGCAAGTTAGTTCATAAGACAAAGGATTTGAAGATGGTGATACGATGTTGAGGAAAATTTGTTCAGTTACAGACTTTATTTGATCAAATGCTCCCCTTGATGTTCTTGGCACTGTTACATCCATAACATTCACATATGACACTTGTTTAGCAATCAAGAATCATAAATTAACTAAGAGGTACTGCATTTTTTTTATTAGTAGTAAGGAGGCCAAATGCTAATCGCTAAGTTGTTAACGGTCATTGAAATTCTTACCAAGATTGATTAAGGATTTGTATTAGTGTAAAACACATGTTTCTTTAATTTATTAGACATTTGGCTCTTCGCTTACTTTTCCAGATTTTCATGCTTTGAAAAATTGGTTAGAATGATATTGTTATCATTTTAAAATTTTATATCAGCCCCTGTTAACTTGAAATTCTGGCTCCGCCCTGAAAACAAGCATAGATGTATCTATAGTCTTGAAAAGCAACATATTGTTGGAAAATTGTTTAAAATGACCCTCAATTATCTAACAACATGTGTTTGTGAAACACCTCTGAAATTTGGTCATTTTCATCCTTTAAAGGTACACAGATGTCGAATGGCCGCATCTATAGTTGGCTTTTAATGTTGAGTATCTCGGGAGTTAACTAATAAACAGAAATAA
This sequence comes from Chrysanthemum makinoi, assembly GCA_910596185.1. NCBI lineage: Eukaryota > Viridiplantae > Streptophyta > Magnoliopsida > Asterales > Asteraceae > Chrysanthemum > Chrysanthemum makinoi. Next base: position 8,377,619 of record OU343223.1, read on the forward strand.
AATAAAACAAATTATCACCTAAAGAAAGAATTAGCTATTCAAGAAGCCAAGGTTAAAGTAACACTAAAAAAAATGTCATTTTATCACACTAAGTGTAAAATTGGTTATATAAATAAGTGTGAACAAATTTTGAAAAACAAAGATTTTCACATTAGCAGTGTTTCAAAGCCAAAGTTCGACCTTTAAGCTGTGAAGAAATCTAAGATTGCTAATTATTAGTGCACTATATTTCAGAAGACTCCACCTCCACGCTTTCCTCTGGCTGGTGTTACAAATAAGCATAAATACAAGACACACTTGCAAGTGTGGACAAATTCTAAATTTCCTTGCACTTAAGAGTGTGAATTTTTTTTGAAACACATATAATTGTGAAAACTCTTTTGTTTTTTAAAATTTGTTCACACTTATTCATGTAACCAATTTTTAAACAATCATAAATGTTAATAATCTCCAAAATATTCTACATACTCTTTAAAAATGTGATAAAATGATATTTTTTTTTGTAGTGTAATTTGGCCCAAAAAACATCTTCCTTATTCGTATAGACTAATTTAGCAAATAATGCTACAAATTTTGTTTCACTTTCTAATAAGGATTAATTTATTTCTTGGGAAGATTTCGATTTTCAGTTTTTAGGGTCTTTCATGCATATAACATTTGGTTTTTGCATATCAACGTTTTGAGAATTAGAGAGGAAATGAATTGGTTATTGATTTCATTGCAATGAAATGAGAAGGATACAAGTATTTATATAAAGAGGGAAAATAAAATGCTAACTTCCTTCTAACTACTATTTGACTATCTTTGACTTTTGCTAAGCTACAAACTATTACACTAATACAACTATTACATCATACTACAATCAGTCAAATACTTATGATGATTGATGTAGTTTGAAGATAGCACAAAATTGATCACTCTTGAACATACGCTCAGCTTTCTCTTTATCTCCATTACCCCCTCTCAAGCAAGTTGGCGGTGTGTATGGATGACACATGCCAAACTTGGAAAAACATGTAAGAAATGGTGATCTGCTCAGCCCTTTAGTTAATACATCAGCTATTTGACGATAAGAAGGAGTGAAAATGGGTAGAATGGTACCGATCTTTATTTTCTCTTTGACAAAGTGATAGTCAAGCTCAATATGTTTTGTTCTAGCATGTTGAATATGATTAGATGCCAATGCAATTGAGGATTGATTATCACAATAAATGGGTAATGTGTAGTGATAGGAATTTGCGCAGATCCCGTGTAGTAGACTTAGAAACCAAGTAATCTCAAAAGTGCTTACCGCTAAGGCCCTCAGACTATGCTTCAATGGATGACCTTGAGACAACAATTTGCTTTTTTGATTGCCAGAAATAAGACTTTTGCCAAGGAAGTTGTAGAAACCAGTGGTAGATCTCCTTGTGACAGGGAAACATGTCTAATCACTATCACAATAAGCTTGTAATTTGAAGGTGCTATTTCTGGGAATGAACAAGCATTGGCCTGGGCACAATTTATGTATTTGAGGACTTTGATGAGTGCTTTCTGGTGAAGAGTTCTAGGATTGTGACTTAGAGCATGAGCAACATAAGATAGGCATGGCCTAGTGATAGTAAGGTAAAGTAACTTACCCACAATAGCTCTATAAGTAGATGCATCTGTGAAAGGTTCTCCATCAGTATCATTCATCTTGACAATAGGATCAATGGGTATGTGAGAAGGTTTTAAATCTAGAACATTAGCACTATGAAGCAATTCAAGGGCATATTTCCTTTGAAACATGGTGATGCCTTTGGAGTTTCTTAAGAACTCTATGCCCAAGTAATAGTTAAGACTGCCCAAATCCTTGATACTGAATGTGATGTCCAGTTGGTGTTTAAAGTACTTGATGAAAGATGGATTATTGCCAGTAAGTAGCATGTCATCAACATATATCACCAGGGCCAAGAAATCATTGTTTTTCTTATTTATGAGAAGTGATGTATCTGCGTAACTCGGAGTAAAACCATGATTGAGCAGAAAGGTTGTCAACTTAGTAAACCACTGTCTATTTGCCTGCTTTAAGCCATAAAGAGATTTTTAGAGTACGCAAACTAGGTTTGGAACAATTGAAGTGTGTTTGTAGCCTGGGGTTAAGACCATATAAACTTCTTTATTGAGATCCCCATAAAGGAAAGCATTATTGATATCGAACTAAGCAATGTGCCAGTTATGATGAATGGCTACTATTAAGAAAGTTCTGACTGTGACCATTTTGGTAACATAGGCAAATGTATCAGTGTAGTACACCCTCTTGTTGAGTGAATCCTTTGGCTACCAACCTGGGCTTGAATCTTTCAATGGTACCATCTGAATGGTACTTAATATTGAAGACCATTTGCAGCCTATGGGTCTTTTGTGGGAAGGAAGTGAAGTGATAAGGTTTTAAAATGTACCTTTTTGAGGGGTCGTTTAAGCCCTTATTTGATCACTTTTGTATCCGTTATTACTTAATATCGCCTTTTCACTTTTAGGTCTCTTGAAGGCAAATTGTTTGAATGGCACTTATTTGGACCAAAAGGCTATATACCAAGAAAATGGCCAAAGTCAAGAATCGAGACACTCGCCGCTAAAACACAGGTGCACGGCGCCATCGCTAACTGCGACGCCGTCGGAGCACTTCGCGGACGACAAGAGCCAAATTGATTATTTTCGTGACGTGTCGGGCTTTAAAGAGTAGGTCGTCGCAACTCGCGGCCTAGATTTGATCCGCATCGTGTCGGTCGGGAAGAGGACGCCGTCGCACAAGCACAAGGTGACGCCGCCGCAAGACTAACATGGCCAAGACGAAACCATAATGACGCATGCGACCGACGGCCACAACTCATAAGGTGACGCCGCCGACTTGTAATATTTATATATAGAATCCGAATTTTTCAAGATTAGTGTGTAGTCTTTTAGAGTAAAAACCTAAACCGAACCAAGGCTGTCTTGTACAGTATTTTAGGGTTCCAAACCCTAACTTACATCAAGATAAGTGTTTTACTTCATTAATTCAATTATGTCTTTGATTATTTGTGTGTATGCTTGCAAGTTCTCCATGTCTGGCTAATTTACTTGTGTGTTTGCTTAGGGAATATGAAACTTAATTATTGAATATTGAATTGGTTGTCTCTTATCTTAATTGTTAATGATCTAGTAATGCGATATGTCATTCGTTGTGTAATTAATGCTTGATTAATCTTTGTGAACCTTAGACTATAGCACTTAGAGTAGTTGTAGGCTAAACCACTCAAAGAGTGCCTTAGAGTTAGAGTTTATAATCCCTAGAGGGCTTTGTAGACGAGACCCTTTGGTAAGTTCAAAGAGTTAGGATAAGCGATACCCTACGACTTTAAACACACAACGCGATTAAGAATAAGGACGTGACAATTCAACCATCAATAGAGATAATTAAGGAGTAATAAAACCTAAGTGAACACATCTTTAAACTATCATACGAGCACACAATAATTAGACATAGACTACATACACCTTAGATTAGATAATTAGACAAGTAGAGTAATCGGTAGAAATACCAACCCCCAAATCCAAACCCCGAGATTCGTACCTTTCCATTTTCTAAAAAACGTAAAAAGATAAAAAATAATCTTCCTCAACCCCAACCTTAGCGTGGTAACTTCTCACTAGCATTCCTATTCCCCTAGAGAACGATATCAATACCCGTGGCTTACCCTAATACTACACTACAATGATTAGGTTCACGCTTCTAGGGTGTTATAAAACTTGCTCAAGAAAAGGAAGTTCCTTTGACTAACCAACGACGCGTGTAGCGTTATCAAGTTTTTTATACGCCACGAATAGAATAGCTAGTTAGTAGTCCACCTCGCTTAGGTTTCTTTGCTTGATTCCTATCAAGTAAATTTTTTCTAATTTTTTAGCTTCCTCGTAGTCTATCCCCCTTCTTCGTGACCTTTGTTCGTAACCCTATCACTTTTCATAATGGAAGGTGATAACCACCCACCATTCATCAACCCACCACCAATTGACCCACCAAGAGCCCGTACTCTTGGTGAATACTAGAGACCAAGCCACCTAGGCTATAGGAACACCATTGAGCTTCCCGACCAAGCCCAAACTACGGCCAAGGATCCGACACCATCCGGTTGGTGCAAACGGATGTGCATTCCATGGACTTCGTTCCAAGATCCAAATCAGCATCTAAGGTATTTCCTTAAAATTGTCGATTCCATTTTCCTGACTTGATGCTAATACTCGGAGACCACACACGCTCGCTGTCTCTTCCAATTCTCTCTACGGACCAAGCTAGTAATTGGGTTTGAGACTTCCCGCCCATCTCAAGTTGGGATGACCTCACGTCTCGCTTCCTTGCTCAATTTTTCCCACCGGGGAGAACTACTAAACTTAGACGAGACATCTTAACATTTCAACAACTTCAAGGTGAGTCTCTCTACAAAGCATGGACTCGATTCAAAGACCTACTCCGTAAACTCCCTCATCATGGCATTGATCTTTGGCTTCAAATCCAAATCTTCTATGACCATATCGATTTCATCACTCGACGATCCATCGATCAAGCCACGGGTGGAAGGCTCAGCTGACTTTAATGCGGGAAATCTTGGGATATTATAGAAGAGCTTGCCGATCAAAGCTAATGAAGATGGAATGAATCTCCTGAAACCATTGTTAACGTGGTTAATGCCATATCAACTCCTCTTGAATCCTCCGACATCATCGAGGAGAAAATGAGTGCTATTGAGAGAGGGATTGATTATCTTATGGAAAGGCATAAAAGAGCTTCCGTACAAATCCTCGAGAAGCGTCAATTCCGCCATTTCCACCAACCACCAACACCTTTTCGGAATCCCAAATCGTGAGCAAAACCCCAATTCGAAGCATGCTTTCCGCCTACTCCCAATACCACTCTCTCCAAGCTTTAAGGAACAAATGAGGGAGTACATGGCAGCTCATACGGAGAGATTAGCCAAATTTGAAGAGGAGGTTTATAGGCGGAGAGAGGAAATGCAAGCAAAAATGATGGAAATGATGAACCTGGTAAAAGAATATACCAAAATAAAAGTTCCCGAAAAGGTACTAGTAAGAAGCAAACGATTGTCCTCCCATACTGTTTGTTAATGCCATTTCCATTATGCCGCAGGATGGAAAGGTTGAGGTGAGGAAAACTGAGGAAAGCAAGAGGGAGGATTCTGAACCTAATAATGGACCCGAGACCATTGAGTACTACCTTAAGCACTAAATTAACAAAAAAACCATTGCAAACCAAGTAAACAACTTTAGGTACAATGAGGTTCTTAGAGAAGCCCTCGAAGGAAAAATAACAAGAAGAGTATGATCAGCCTATGGGACCATTGTATGAGTTGGTTCTCAAAACCATTAACAAAAAAACGAGACACCACAGGAACTTCGGGATACCATGTAGCATAGGTGATATTGATAATATAAATGCCTTAGCCGATCGGGACCGATGTGAACATAATGCCATTGTCAATTTATAACAAGTTGACTAGGGAGAAGCCAGCCAAGACCGATCTTAGACTATCCTTAGCTAATCACACACCTATGTCTACCCCAAAGGAATCGCGGTGGATGTTTTAATAGAAGTGGCTAATATCGCTTATCCGTGGATTTCGTGATCATAGATTTTGAGGAAGATAGAAACATGCCACTCATTCTTGGGACACCATTTCGCCACACGCCAAGGCAACCATCAAATGCGGGAGAGGGCATCATGGTACTTAAAAAGGAAAAGGGTACGCTAGGATACCCATCGTTCCAAGGTATCCTCTTAAGATCATGGAGATGATTACAGGTGTAAATCCACAAGCCCCTGGGAATATTGTTAAGAAAAATGAATGATCGGGAAAAAGGGCTTAGGGACTTTATGGTACAAGGATTGTATGCAACATTGTGGAAACCCGATAAGAAGTTAGGAAATAATCCCACTTCGATACCAAAGGCACTAAGGAACCCTAAGGAATTTCTAAAGGGAGAAAAAGTACTTCTGTACAAATCACGGATAAGGGCATTACAAGGTAGAAACAAACCAAGATGGTTTGGGCCTTTAACAGTGAAGGAAACTAATCTAAAGGATAAAACCGTCACCATAATAGACGACGTTGGCAAGGAAATCACGGTAAGCATAGAACGCTCTACGCCTTCGACGAAGGGAAAGTTTAAGGAAGGACATGGCATGTAATGAAGTTACATAGAGCACTCCATCAAGCGAGTCTATCTACAAGACTCATAAATAAAGAAAAGCGCTACATGGAGGCAACCCATGCTTAATTGTTTGTTTGTTAGTGTCATATATCTTTTATTGATTGTTTAATCTCATGTTTAAATTTGTAAAATGCTTTATTTTGTTTTTTTTAACCTCGCCTTAATTCGCATATAAAGGTATTTTACTTAAAGGATAAGTGTAGGAGGATTACACACGTTTTCAAAAGAAACGTAAACATGAGAATAACAATTAATTAAAAGATATATATATGTGTTTGTTCGAGTCAAATGCTTGTATCGAGTCATAATGGATGTTTTGCGTAAATTTTTCCGATTCTAAAGATGTAAATTTTCCGAATTTTTCCAAAATCTAAAATCGCACTGCATTGTGGAAACGTAGAAAGGGGGGTGAATACGTTACCGTTTAAAAACTTTAGATCTTTAGTATCAAATCGCTTATGAAGCTTGTTATAATATGAAAGTACCAATTATTGTTTGTGACTAATATAAAGTATGGTAAACCAAGTTGTCACACAATCATGAACATCAAACCACATCACAAACAATAGTATAGTGCAAGTATAAAAGTAAAGAGATAAAGAAAGGAAAGTGCAAACCAAACACGAGGATTTATAGTGGTTCGGTCACGGATCTCCTTTCCGCCCTACTCCACTCCTCGAGTACCCAACTCGAGAGTTACTTCACTAAATCAACAAGCTCCCTTCTCGGCGGAGAAAACCTTACAATCGCCGCTACACTTTTTCCGTACAAAGCTAAATACCGAATTCTAGTTCGAGGTAGAACCAACCTAACGTCGCCTATACAATATTTCCGACACTAAGCTAGATGTCGAATTCTTTTACAAGGGTACAACCACTCCCAATATGTTTTATGGCCCAACATAATAAACCTTGTGTTTTATGGCACAAACACATAAACCATCTAATCTAGTTTGGTGAAAGTGTTGTTATGATGCAATGATGTTTACACTAATGATCCATGACACAAATGTCTAATGGATATGAATAACTACTTCTAAATGAACTTCCATTGATAGGAAGCCTTCATGATGAAGATCACAAGTTCCCTAAACTTCTTGTGATAGATCTTCAACTTGTGGTAAGTGGGGATGGCTAAATCTCCAAACTTTCCTTGGTTGATCAAAGAGTATGCTTACAACAAAGATGAATGTTAGAAGCATTATGATCATGATCATTAGGGTGTTTAATGTATGTTATTACATTGTTAATGATTGATCTAAATGTATGCAAGAAGGTGGAGAAGATGTGTTTGAAGTGGTGAAGAAATGGGAAAACAATGGGCTTCTATTTATAGCCAAAAGTGGACAGAGCGCCCACGGACCAAGGAGCCCTTTAAAGGGTTCCGCCCTTTATGCAATTTGCCGTGGGTGCCCGACATAAAATCTAAAATATCTTTCTTCAAATCTTTCCAAGATATTACCAAATCTTACTAAGATCACATTTGATATATTGAGTGTCAATCTAACCAAAATATTCAAGTGATCTTCTAAGGATTTCAAAGATGATGCATGACATGATGTAACATGTATTTCCATTTTAGATTAAAAGGTTTATCAAGGTAAACTTGTAAAATGTATTATGTAACTAGTTAATAAAATGTCTAGTTACCTTTTGAAATACTTGTGAATGCAAAATGTAAAATGAGGTTCGAAATAGAATGGTTAACCTATTAAAATACTTAGTGACTCTAAATGTATTTTAAACATTCTAAATGATTTGTTAATGGGTTTGATCATAATGCCACATAACAAACATGTACGAACCTGTGTTGTAACATACGAGGACTTGAGACATCGAGAGGTGTTGAATGTATGTTGAGACAAAGTGTGATTACAAGTAACTTGTACATTTTACGTTATGTATTACAAGTTACATGTTTGTCATCAATCAAAACAAACGAGACTGTATAGATTAAATATCGTAATATTTGCACTAACAATCTCCCCTTTTGATGATGACAAAATATATGTAAACGTAATAGAAAGTAAAATGTAAAAGGTTACTTGTATCCTTACTACCTTTACATTACCTTCTCCGTTTACACTCTTCTCCCCTTTGTCGAAAACAAAAAGGGCGTGTCCTTGGAGTTTAACTTTATTTCTCCCCAAAAGGCGAGCTTGCATCATCCCTAGTGAAGTTAAATCGTCCACTTCAATCCGCCCCTTGTTTGGTAGCGGATCCATGGATCAAATAAAGAGGCTTAACCTACATCAAGGTTAGTTTTATGCAACAAAATTTATGAGAAATATATGAAAAAGAAAAATGCATAGCAATGTTAGCCTATTTTCTCCACTTTTATCGAAGCACAAATGCTTGTTGAAAAGTGAGAATGATGCTAAATGCGTGCATGCTCCCCTTGACGGTTGCTCCCCTTGTTTGAGGCGCCGTGGTATGATTAAAACCCTACAAAACAAATATTAGTGCAAAACTATATTCGTCATTGGACGAGTAAGTGATATACAACAAAGTGTGTATAAGATGCATTCAATAAATTCTTGACGGAAGCTCCCTTGCTCTAGGGCGTCAAGATGAACCTTCAAAATAAATATTAGTATAATAGAAGCTTTGTCTTTAGACAAATATGTCATATACAACCAAGTGTATAGACGATGCAATATGAGTGCTTAAAGGATATTCCTCCTTGTTCTAGGTTGTCAAGAAGCACCTAAAATAAGAAAAATAATTGATGCAAACTTCATCCTTAGATGAGTAAGTTATATACAATCGAGTGTATATGATGATGAACCTACAATGAAAAACATTAGTGCAATATATTTCATCTTTTTCACAAAGAAAAATAAGATGTATATATGTGATAAATGATATAATTAAAGATCTCATGAAGTGTAGTATCCTAATTACAATCATAAGAAAAGTGAGAATATAATATGATAAAATCCTACAAAATAGTTCCTAGAAAGAAGATATGAAGTCTCCAATCGGGTGTGCCACTAGTGGTGCTAGTGTTGGTGTCGGTTTACTAGTAGGATTCATGTGGTGATGATAGATGACTTGAGATTTACAAAAGTAAGTTTTCGCTAATCCATGGTGGTGATGATTAGTGAAAGTGGTGATGGAAGGTGGTGGTGATTAGGTAGGAAGCTATTAAGGAGTTAGAAACTCATATGTATAGCAAATATAAAAATATGGACTCATGCAATCCTTTTGTCAAGTGACCAAAGCTAAGAAAAAGAAATATGAATGGACATTGCATTTCAATGATGCATAAGGGTTATGATTTGAATGATTTATTGATGCTAACAACCTATTGTTTTGAGCAAGTTCTCATATGCTTCAACCCAAGAGTAATCAATAATGCGTTCTATCTAAGAATATATAAATGAAGATACCAAAAGAAATAAAAGTGATGAAGATAAATTCGTTCATTGATTGACACGAATTATAAAATGACCTATTCTAGGTGACAATGGGAAAGGTAGTATTAGCATGGTTTTGACCGACATGGATGATTATCACTTTGAAAAGAAGTGAAGACAATATGGAAAATACTAATAATGAGTACCTATATGAGGATGAGAATGACATCATATAAGTGAGAGTTGGATGGACCAACGTGTTGGAAATGGTTGTTTTGATTAATATATCGTTTGCATTGACAATGACATGCATGATATGCGAGAAAAGGATAAGATCCTATGATGGTGTTCTAGATAGTGAAGTTGTAAGGTGCTAGTTTAAGGAAAATCCTATATGTGGAGATGAAGAAGTTTTGTAAAACACATGATGTGTTTTTCACTTGATGAGGTATTGGTGCTAAAAGGTTGAACTAGTGTGGTTTCATGAACCGGTTTTAGCTAAGTGGTGTTTACCTATGTGTTGGTATTTTAGAGTCTAAGAGACACAAAATTTGACAAAAGACAATTATGTGAATGGATTTCTCTCCCCTTAATTGGTGGACATCCAACATAATGTGTAATGTATCAAATAAGGAATGACAACAAAGTGTTTAGGAGGTTATTCGGTTAACGAAAGAGATGAGCTTAGTGATGTTTTTCTGGATGATGGTTAGCATACAATGAACTTCATCCTTAAAGTCATGTACCTCTTCTCGATTAATACGAGATGATCGTATGATGAGGCATGTGGTTTCCTAATAGGAAGTGAAGAGGATTAGAGTATTGTTATAACTAAATAATGATGGAGGTGATTTTTGGAAAGCGGAAGCAAAATGAGATTTGCAAAGAGGTCGGTTGAAATACAGAAATGCAAAGCCAACCCTCTAGAACTTAATTCTATATGCTTTTAAACTATATGCAAGTGTAGGGGTCCCATAAAGCATAGTACTAATCTACGTAGCAATAAAGGGGATTATGCAAAATGAGCATACAAAAGTTAAAACCAATTGAGATAACAAATAATTTGTTATCAACCTACAAAACAAATTTGTTAGTGACAAAAGATGTTAACATGATAGAAATCAAATGATAACATATTATATAAGCAAGAACAACACATTGCACTTTAGTAGACAAGAAATCACCATACAAGATAGCATCAAGACAATCATATTATGCAAGAATACAACTTTATTCAAGACATTTCATTTTGAGATTGTTTTGTCGTTAGACTTAGACGATTAAGCATACTTGGCTTTTAAATTAACACAACAATCTATGTGATTAATTTGTAAGATAAAAAGGCTTCTAAAAGTTTGTCATACCAAAAGCGCTTTGACATATTGTATGTGCACACGTAGCAAACAAATTATGTGACAAGAAGCAAAAGAAACAAGATGAAAGAGTCATGCAAGCCATGTTTAAGACATAACAATTTGGAGCATGTATCATTTAGATCATACTACACATAGATATAATGAATGCCAACTAATAGCTTTCAAACACAAAAATATCATATCAAAATTATCACATATCAAAATGACATATTATGAGTTCATACGCAACATGTTAATCATGCTAAGGATAATTCAAAAGTAAGTATCATGCAAATAAAGTTTAGGTTTTAAACGTTTAGTAGCATGAAACAAGGATACAAGCATTATAAAACCGCATACTAAGGTTTACACATTTGACTAGTTATCAAACACTAAGATAATGTCAAATCAACTTATCAGATCAAACAAGAACATGCAATCAACACATGTAAGTGCAATGCAAGTGGTTTTACTAAGGTTTACACATTTGACTAGTTATCAAACACTAAGATAATGTCAAATCAACTTATCGTATCAAACAAGAACATGTAATCAACACATGTAAGTGCAATTGGTTTTAAAAGAAAAGTCATATATACTACTTGTTTGATTAGTATTCCTAAGGCGAGGCAAACTATCAATGTTTTAACACTTACTTTAGGCAAGTATAGGAATACAGATTTTTCAAGTTGGAGAATGAATATGAGACTATTACTAGCGGTGCTCAATTAAGGCTAAACACGACCATTTTAACGGGTGATTCCACATACCCAACTTCTCTCCAAGAAGCAATTCAACCGTTAGGTCAAATTGAGTTTCTAGTGCAATAGGTTCTCTAGTAGTCATTCTCATGTTAGAAAGATGGGAACTCCTACTTTTGCATATTAAAGTGCATAAAAGATGATAGTTTACCAATACTTGGCTTAATGTGACTTAACTAATATGCAATATAACTAAAGTGATGAAGACGTCATGTTATACACATGAATTTTAACAATGGTGTGTTTGATAAACAATGTGTTTTAATCTTGTGTTAAGAATCTAAGGTTTGTTCAAATTACAAAGCTAATTGTATGATCTAATGGATGACATCTTTTATGTTGAAGTGTATACTTTAAAAGTGATTTGATTATCTAAGACTAGGGAATGGAATATGTTAAATTAAGAATGTTCTCAAGAAAGTTCTTTGGAACTTTATTTGACAAGAATCTAAATAAGGTTACTAACTTCAATAGATCATGTGTATGTTCTAGAGATGTGTAGTTTCAACCTTGGATGTGCACAAGGTTTGAGCAAGGTTAGGTTATGATGTACGCTTGAAAGGAAATGAATACAAATAGTATCTTTCAACAAATGAGATTATCCCATGGGATAAAGTTATCATGCTTATGAAAATAAGTATGACAAGATGAATTGGATATGCTAGTTCATAGAACTTTTGAATGTTCGTTTCAAGATCATTTAGCCAATGAGGTGTAATGAAATCTCTTGTAACATAACCATATATGTCGCAAGGAGAGAATGATGCATAGGATATACAATATCCTTTTAATAAGATGAATACTTAACGTATGATTTCTTAGGCATAATGTTTTTCAAAACATCATGTTTTCCTAAATGAAGATATGAAGCCAAAGTGTTTGAATTGATAGTCCTATCTAAATAAACTTGGTCTCAAGATTATATTCACTAGATGATGACAAGAGGAATTCACTCGAGTTTCTTATGTATACTCCTCAAGAGTCATTGTTGCTTGGGGTGTATGATGTTGCTTTTGAGATTGCATTTTAACATATGTTGTTAAAATGTTGATTTGAGGTTTAACGAAATTTATGCAGAAGTTTAATGACAAAGTATTACTAATACTTTGATAATTTGTGAAGGTAGTACTACTTATACCTAGTGGAAATTGACAACAATTACCAAGAGCACCATGCTTATTTGATAGTTGAGGTTCTAGCCATAATGAATTATCTAAGTCCTTATATGTGGGAAAGAATGTTTGAGTTTGTTCAAACGTGCATTTGATTCAGTACAAGTGTTGGACACAAGGGCTTTTTGAGCAATACACTTAACAAATTCAAATGATGGTAAGGATGGTGGATTGGTTGATCTAGGTGGTAGGTTTTCTAGTGTGTCTAAAAAAGGATGTGGTGATGTAGGGGTTTGTTGTGCTATGTGAATACTTAGGTTGATTGTCCATAGATGTTGAACATAAAAAGTACGGATACTAATTCTTATGGTTCATTGGTTGCTACAACTAGTGGGTGAAGTGCTTGAAGCTTTGGTTATGTCTATGAAGCTTAGGGGTTGAGGTATAGGTTCACCTTGAAAGGGCACGCTTGATTTAAAGGATGCTCTTGGAAGTTCATGAGCAATACGCTTAATGGTGCCAAAAGATGGAAGAGGGATAGTAGGTGTCAGAGAGGGATAAGTGGCACAATGGGTTGTTTGTTTTGGATAAGTGTTTCAACATGTGTTGTTAAAATACTTGGGTGTTGATTTTTCGGATATGACTTTTAATGACTACAATCGTAAGTCGCATATACTTGAATATTTAGGATGAAATACTTAAGTTGTCAATCCTAATTTGTTGAGATTATAAAGCTTAGATTGAACTCAAGGATAACAAGACTTGATAGTATGTCTTTAACATACATGTGAGTTATGACTCTATGTAAATACTTATCGTCTTGAAGGATGACACATTATTTTCATGTTAACCAAGTGAGGCAATACATGTAGATACAAAACAATATCTATAATCATATGATAGACTTGTGTATGATATCTTTGCAAATAATGAGTCCAGATTTGTTAGTCTTGGTAAGTCATCTAAGTCATCCGCAAATGGGTGAGGAGATGTTGGTGGTGTTTGCACAAAGTACAAGTTTTGGAGACTTTGGTAGTGAAGGTGTTTTGGATGATGGTGGGTGATTTTGGTGGTGGAGTTGGAGTACTTAAGTTTAGAAAGTTCACATCTTGAATGGGTGATGAGATATTGAGAGGTAATGAGTCTGAGGATGAAGAGTTCAAGTTAATGAAGCAACAAGATCGAATGCTAATCCTAGTGGTTTTTCTTAAGTGAATTATTTGAGGTTGAGGATTTAGTCATTTTGACTTTGCTTTGAGAAATGCTAAGCTTAAGGAAAAGTAACAATGAAGGTGTTAAAATGACCATCCTGAATGTGTCGATTTATGGAACTAAGGATTCATGCACTTGATGTTAATACATACAAAGATAGTAGTTTCTAATGTGATGGAAGTGTCTAAGATCATGTCAAACATCCTAAGTTAATTCATTGAGGATGTGTTGAGTGAGGTATGAAAGATATGCATTAACAACTATCCTAGAAACAAAATTTGGTAAATTAGATTTAGTAAAATTAAACAACTTACCTGTAGAATCCACGGCACCAATTTTTCGCACAGACGGAACCCTTAATTTGGTGCCTGGTCCGCCTGACAGAACGGCGGTACCAAAGTGCATAACAGACGGTACCAAATTTTTGGTGCCGTCTAATCCGTGGACACCAGAAAACTTCACAGACCCATTTTTTAGGTGTCGGGAGTTTTTCGAAACCTGAATTTTTGCTTAAAACATGTGACATTAATCATTTCTAGTTAGGAAAAGTCAATAACACATATATAAACATAGTGGAGCATAGACTTTGACCAAGGGCTAACGATTTTCACATATAAGTGAAAATGGGTAAAATTTGATAACACCCGTGTGTTATCCCCCTGCATGAACTAGTTAGCATACATCAATGTTTTAAGTTAGTTTATCATCCTACGAAGTGAAAACATATAAATTACATCATACAACATTGTTTTTGTCCTTGTACCAAACACTCTCTTAAAACCTTCATTTTTCAAAGTACTTGACTAATTTACTTAGTACTTATTGCTAAGTGAGTTATGACATTTCATAAGTTATGCGAGATGTTAGTATAACCTATGCAAATGAAGTGATCTAATTCTACAAGCGATGGTAAAACAATTTTCCAACTTAGTGCACAAAATCTATCAAATAACCTATTGTGCATAAACAAGAAATCGTCAAACAAACGAATAAATAACATGGCAAGATTGACACTTATATTATGCAAACAAACAAGTGTACAAAAAAATTTGAAAAGTAAGCAAGCAACATATATGCAAACAACATAAACAAGTGGTCATTTAGCATAGCATAACAAGAAAGACACTTTTCGTCATTTTATGTTTAAATATGACGATGTATACCAAGCTTGATTAGTTTCCTTTAAACATATTACCAAATTATTTAGTTTCAAAGGAAGTTGTATCAAAGTTCTAAGAATACCAACTTAAATTGCTTGATTCAAAATTTTGAGTTTTTATGTTAAAGCGAAACTCAATATTTTAGACATACTGTAGTATTTGGTATATTTCACTTATTTAAAATTAGACTCAGGCTATGAGAGTATTTTTAAATGAAAGTAGACTCAATTCCCTTTAAAATGATAGGTGGCTCGACTGCACGGACTTACGGTTAATTAGTTATGATTTTTGAAGTTGCCCAAAATCAGATATGTACACACGGATTCTACAGAACCAAATAAAGGGATCCGCCCTTTATAAGATTTGGTGCCGTGGTCCTCTAAGACAGATTCACCAAAACTAGTATTTGACATAGAGAAAACGTGTGTGACTTACTAGATTTCATAGTAAACATATAATACACATATTTAACAACATATCTACTTGTGTAACTTATCTTAAACATTTACGGAGGTGATTTTTCAACTAAATTTATAGTTATCCCAAACACTCCTTTAAAATCATATTTCTTCGTAAATTTTCTATAAGCACACAATACAATACTTACTAGTTCTTTCAACAAACTTTTATTTTATTTTTCAAGAAAACCTTCAAGCTTGTATACAAAGTTACATTTAACAACAAAATTTCTAAGTATAACAAGCAAAACATTTTTCATATTATTTTTCGCTTCAATGGTAATTTGATACATGGATCGTACTCTATTTTAAAACCATTTGTTTTGAAAATAAGAGCTACATGGCTCTGATACCAATTGTGGAAACGTAGAGGGGGGGGGGGTGAATAAGTTACCGTTTAAAAACTTTAGATCTTTAGTATCAAATCGCTTATGAAGCTTGTTATAATATGAAAGTACCAATTATTGTTTGTGACTAATATAAAGTATGGTAAACCAAGTTGTCACACAATCATGAACATCAAACCACATCACAAACAATAGTATAGTGCAAGTATAAAAGTAAAGAGATAAAGAAAGGAAAGTGCAAACCGAACACGAGGATTTATAGTGGTTCGTTCACGGATCTCCTTTCCGCCCTACTCCACTCCTCGAGTACCCAACTCGAGAGTTACTTCACTAAATCAACAAGCTCCCTTCTCGAGGAGAAAACCTTACAATCGTCGCTTACACTTTTTCCGGTACAAAGCTAAATACCGGGTTCTAGTTCGAGGTAGAACCAACCTAACGTCGCTTATACAATATTTCCGACACTAAGCTAGATGTCGAGTTCTTTTACAAGGGTACAACCACTCCCAATATGTTTTATGGCCCAACATAATAAACCTTGTGTTTTATGGCACAAACACATAAACCATCTAATCTAGTTTGGTGAAAGTGTTGTTATGATGCAATGATGTTTACACTAATGATCCATGACACAAATGTCTAATGGATATGAATAACTACTTCTAAATGAACTTCCATTGATAGGAAGCCTTCATGATGAAGATCACAAGTTCCCTAAACTTTTTGTGATAGATCTTCAACTTGTGGTAAGTGGGGATGGCTAAATCTCCAAACTTTCCTTGGTTGATCAAAGAGTATGCTTACAACAAAGATGAATGTTAGAAGCATTATGATCATGATCATTAGGGTGTTTAATGTATGTTATTACATTGTTAATGATTGATCTAAATGTATGCAAGAAGGTGGAGAAGATGTGCTTTGAAGTGGTGAAGAAATGGGAAAACAATGGGCTTCTATTTATAGCCAAAAGTGGACAGTAGCGTCCACGGACCAAGGAGCCCTTTAAAGGGTTCCGCCCTTTATGCATTTTGGTGCCGTGGGTGCCTGACAAAAAACTAAAAATCTTTCTTCAATTCTTTCCAAGATATTACCAAATCTTACTAAGATCACATTTGATATATTGAGTGTCAATCTAACCAAAATATTCAATTGATCTTTCAAGGGTTTCAAAGATGATGCATGACATGATGTAACATGTATTTCCATTTTAGATTAAAAGGTTTATCAAGGTAAACTTGTAAAATGTATTATGTAACGAGTTAATAAAATGTCTAGTTACCTTTTGAAATACTTGTGAATGCAAAATGTAAAATGAGGTTCAAAATAGAATGGTTAACCTATTAAAATACTTAGTGACTCTAAATGTATTTTAAACATTCTAAATGATTTGTTAATGGGTTTGATCATAATGCCACATAACAAACATGTACGAACCTGTGTTGTAACATACGAGGACTTGAGACATCGAGAGGTGTTGAATGTATGTTGAGACAAAGTGTGATTACAAGTAACTTGCACATTTTACGTTATGTATTACAAGTTACATGTTTGTCATCAATCAAAACAAACGAGACTGTATAGATTAAATATCGTAATATTTGCACTAACACAGTTTTTGTCAGGATAACCTGACGGCTTCAGGATCGCAACCTGACGGCGTCGGGAAGGAGTAAAAACAGCAGATTACTTTTTTCTCGTTTTCTGAGCTACTTATGAAATTTTTGAATTTTCCGTGTCTTAATTTTCTAGAAATTTTGTGAACATCCATTCCACAAGCATTATATCCTAGTTTAGTCGAGTCTTATATATATTATTACCGCCGATTTTACGCGAAGGTTTCGTTTGTTTTCTTCAAGTGTGCGGGTTTAATTTATCAAGAAGAAGTTACATAAGATTGGAAGGAGCTTTTCACGCATACATTCTTCTTGGAAAGGATTTAACCACTACTTCACACACGGATCCTACCAAGCTAATCAGGGGAGTATTAGTGTCTTTCGTTTTTAATTACCTCCTATTATCATAACTTTGATACTTTCGGGGAACATTGGGGACAATGTTCAGTTTAAGTGTAGGGAGGGAAAATAAAACGGGAACTTTGAAACTATGCTTATCCTTGACTATTTGCTTTGTCCAATTGTATTTGTGTAATAAACCATGAGAAAATGTCGGTTAGGGTAATTTTGGCACCAAATTTAAAATTTTTCATGACATGTAGGAGTGGGCCATTAGTCTTAACAAAAGCGCCTCACGGATAGGAAGTTGCATGACTAGCACAAAAACCATTTACCACCTAAATTCCACCCAAAAAGTAAGGATCGCCCTTAGATTAGTAGGAATTAAAGCATTCATCTTTAATGCTTAGAGTGCGAACCGGTAGTATAATAGATTCTAGAACTTGTTTTGTGATGCATTCCGAGATCGCTAGTAAGACTACACTTGTGTAGTTAGGAATAACTAAATGATAAGAGGCATTAGGATAACCCCTGTTTGATACCCGTAATATAATTACTTCTTCCACATCGGTTGAGTAATTCCCCCACACCCTTTGCGTTGTACTCATTTTTAGTACACGATACCCCTAGTTAACCCCTCAGAGTCTATCCTTTTCGCGGTTCTCGTGATGTTTCGGTTTTACGGAATATCAATGAAGAGCGTTGTTTACACCCCGCCCCCAAATATACACCCAAATCGCCTTAGCCTACCTTGTATGCACTCACTTTTAGTGCATTATTGTTATCACCCTAAACCCTTAGTTCAATTATCTAGTTGCTTGCATGAGTTGCTAAGTCGAGTCATATCCTTTGTACATAGTTTTGGGACGATTGGGACTCATGGGAAAAAGTTAAAGTTAAATGACTGGAAGGGAACGTTAAGTTCCCTTATTTGCGTTATAATATACCCCAAGTGTTTTGATCTTTTCAATTCGGGTCAAATTAGTGTTAGAGTAATAAAAACTCAAGTGTAGGGACGTGCCTATAAATCCCTATCATTTTGATGTTACCGTAGAGGATGGTAGAGTAAAAGTGTATGGAAAAAAAAAATCGAAAAAAAATAGAAAAAGAGAAAAAAAATAGAGTGTAAAAAAAAAAAAAAAACATACGGGCTACCATCCTACATCTATCTTTAAATTTATGTTTGTTTGTTTCAGTTATCTAGTGTTTAGAGTGTCGAGTCTTGGCTTAGCAACGCCATTCTTCGTATGCTTGTAACAATAAGATTTTTGACTTACCACCTCTAAATAGCCTATCCCACCAAACCTTTTGTTTCCCTACCGTAAGCCTAACGTTACAACCCTTTAAAGACCTCTTTGATAGTCTTTCCTAGGTGCTTATGCCAAAGCGATGGAGGTTTGATCTATTCTAAAGCCTATGGTAATTTATATACTAGGACCAGTTAATGAGTGTTTATCTTCCATTTCCACTTTAATATATTTCATATACACCCGAGAGATGTGAGTATCCAAACACCCCATGTGAGGTGCTAGTATGTAATTTCCGTGCTTGTTATGACTTTTGCGGGGCTTATATGTGTTGTGGACTGTGTTAAACCAATGCTTCATGACCCCTAACTTATAAATTAATTGGCTAAAAGCACATTTGCTTGAGGACAAGCAAATACCAAGTGTAGGGATATTTGATAAGGTTTTAAAATGTACCTTTTTGAGGGATCGTTTAAGCCCTTATTTGATCACTTTTGTATCCGTTATTACTTAATATCGTTCCTTTTCACTTTTTAGGTCTCTTGAAGGCAAATTGCTGTAATGGCACTTATTTGGACGAAAAGGCGCGGATATACGAAGAAAATCGCCAAAGTCAAGAATTGAGACACTCAAGCCGCTAAAACACAAGGTGACGGCGTCACTTCTTAACTGCGACGCCGTCAGAGCACTTCTGTGATGGGACAATAGCCAAATTGCTTATTTTCAAGTGACGGTGTCAGGCTTTAAAAGAGTAGGCCGTCGCAAATCAGACGGCCAAGATTTGATCCAGACGGCCGGCTGAAGAGGACGGCGTCACAAGCACAAGGTGACGCCGTCGCAAGACTAATGTGGCCAAGATGAAACCCTAATGACGGCGACCTGACGGCGTCACAACTCATAAGGTGACGCCGTCGCACTTGTAATGTTATATATAGAATCCGAATTTTTCAGTATTAGTGTGTAGTCTTTTGGAGTAAAAACCTAAACCGAACCAAGGCTGTCTTGTACAGTATTTTAGGGTTCCAAACCCTAACTTACATCAAGATAAGTGTTTTACTTCATTAATTCAATTATGTCTTTGATTATTTGTGTGTATGCTTGCAAGTTCTCCATGTCCGGATAATTTACTTATGTGTTTGCTTAGGGAATATGAAACTTAATTATTGAATATTGAATTGGTTGTCTCTTATCTTAATTGTTAATGATCTAGTAATGCGATAGGTCATTCGTTGTGTAATTAATGCTTGATTAATCTTTGTGAACCTTAGACTATAGCACTTAGAGTAGTTGTAGGCTAAACCACTCAAAGAGTGCCTTAGAGTTAGAGTTTATAATCCCTAGAGGGCTTTGTAGACGAGACCCTTTGGTAAGTTCAAAGAGTTACGGATAAACGCATACCCTACGACTTTAGACACACAACGCGATTAAGAATAAGGACGTGACAATTCAACCATTAATAGGAGATAATTAAGGAGTAATAAAACCTAAGTGAACACATCTTTAAACTATCATATGAGCACACAATAATTAGACATAGACTACATACACCTTAGATTAGATAATTAGACAAGTAGAGTAATCGGTAGAAATACCAACACCCAAATCCAAACCCCGAGATTCGTACCTTTCCATTTTCTAAAAAACGTAAAAAGATAAAAAATAATCTTCCTCAACCCCATCCTTAGCGTAGTAACTTCTCACTAGCATTCCTATTCCCCTAGAGAACTATATCAATACCCGTGGCTTACCCTAATACTACACTACAACGATTAGGTTCACTGCCTAGAGTGTTATAAAACTTGCTCGAAGAAAAGGAAGTTCCTTTGACCCCGAACGACGCGTGTAGCGTTATCATGAAGTAACAGTCCAAGTGTTGTTGGTTTCTAAGGCTAGTAACTCTCTGTCCATTGCATCTATCCATCTTTTGTTTTTAGAAGCCTAGGTGAATGATTGAGGTTTTACAACTTTATTGATGGTGTTGATAAAGTGTCAATGTTGTGGTGATGAAATATTGTGATAGTTTATGTATATGGAGTGATGGAATTTGTTGGTGGAATTGGTAGACGGTGTATTAGTATGTTGAGAAGGAGGTGATTGTAAGAGAGTGGTAGAATCAGTATGTGGAGTGGGTGGTATAGCATTAGTGTATATAGGGAAATGTGAAGGTGTTGGTGTCGGCGAGTCACTGAATGGGTGTGATGGTTGAGGAAAATGAGAAGGTGTAGAAGTAGATGGTGATGGTGAAGCAGAAGTATTTATGGGTTGGTCAGAAAATGGCAAAATTGATTCATTGAACCTAACATGTCTGCTAAAAAAGGTCTTGATGTGTGGTTGTGCCATAAAGAAAGTATCCTTTTTGAGTTTTGGGATAACCAATGAGAACACAAGGAATAGCTCTAGCTTCAAATTTGTCTAAGGTGTGTTAATGTGCAAGTTCTTGGCATCCTATCACTTTCAAATGCGTAAGAGAAAGGGGTGTTTGGTACAATAACTCATAGGGACTTTTGTGGTTGTGAGGTTTGCAGGGTTTATTAGATAGGTTAATGCAAGGAGGCAGTAACTCTAGAAATGTATGGGAAAGTGTGCTTGAAATCTTAGGGCCCCAGAAACTTCTAATAGGTGTTTGTACTTCCTTTCCACCCTTGCATTTTGTTGGGGTGTGTAAGGGCATAATGCTTGGTGAATTATGCCATGTGTTTGGAAAAATTCTTTGAGTGATTGATTGAGAAACTCTGATCCATTGTCACTTTTAATGGTCTTTAAACTTACTTTGAAATTATTGAGAATGAAAGCATGAAACATTTTTATATGTGAGACTGTGTGGTGTTTTGATGGAAGTAGATAAGTCCATGTGGCCTTAGAGTGGTCATCTACTATGGTGAGGAAGTATTTGCATTTATTGATAGTAGGATGTCTATAGGGTCCTCATATGTCAATATGAATCAAGTAAAATAAAGCAGTTGCATGAGAATTACTATTTGAAAAAGACAGAGCATGTTGTTTAGCTAAAGGGCAGACATTACAAGCACGTGAAGTACAACTTCTAGATACATCAAGTGATTTTATTTGTTGTAAAACAGAAAGTGAAGGATATCCAAGCCTTGCGTACATAAGTTCATGTTGGTGTTGTTGATTGACAGAATAGTTGGTGGGGTAACTTTGGGTTCTTGTTTGATGATGTAAAGACCATAAGGCTGCCATGAGCAATCCTCCTGTGATGGTCCTAAAAGTGGCATGAAAAAGGTGTGAAGAGTGTGGATAATGGTATATGAGTGCCAAGCTTGCTGACAGAAAGTAAGTTGTATGAGAATGAAGGTATGTAAAGCACATCATGGAGTGTGATTGCAGGGTTAATATACACTGATCCTATTTTGGTTACTAGGGTGTGTTGGCCATTTGGTAAAGTGACGTATATGGGCTGCTAGCGTATTTGAATATTATGCATTGAAGTTAAGGATATGCAAACATGGTCTGTATCACCACTATCAACTACCATGAGAAACTTTTGATGAATCGGACTGAGCAATGACCTTATAAGTTCTAGCAGTAATATGTGAAGTAATTAATTTGTATGATCTGGTGGTATGAGTTGCAATGAGTTTAGGAGTACCTTCTGAATTCAAGTGTCGCATTACAGAGAGATCTTTATTGTTTTGAATCATGATCATCATTTGTTTGGGCTGGTTCTGGAGTTGAACCATCCTTGCATACATCGCTGCATCACTTTGTTGAGGTGCTGGCTTTGATGACTCACCATTTGTTCCTTGACCAACTGTCATGTTGATTGCCTTGTGATTTGGATTGTCCTACACAATGTGTCTTTGATGTGTAGTTGGTGTTTGTAATTTCCATACAGAGGATGGCTAATTGGATATCCTACCAGCTTATAACACTCCTATTTTGTGTGTCCTTCTTTGTTATAGTTACCACAAATGACTCCTTTCAACCAAGTGCTTATCCTCACAGTGCTGTTATTATTGTTGTAGTTTTTTGTTGATGATTCTCCTTGACTGAAATTCCTACCAAGCCTTGCATTGTTATTGTATGAGTTCCTCTAGTTGTTTGAATGAGTAGATAGGGTTGTAGCCATTGGTACCAATGATGTATAAGCTTCCCTTTGCTTTTCCTCTAGTTTTAACATACCATAAGCCTTTGCAATACTAGGCATTGGATTTATAAGCAGTATTTGACCTCTAATGTTGGCATAACATTTATCTAACCCGATTAAAAATTAGGTTAACCTTTTCCTTTGATCTCTTTCACCATTTACTCTTCCATTTTCAAAAGAATAGGTACATACACACATATAAGGTGCTTCTAAAGAATCATACTCATCCCATAATCCCTTTAGTTTCTGATAGTAAATCTCAATTGTAGCACCCTTTTGTTTTAGTTGAACTAAATCATGAGTGAGTTGATAGATCCTATGACCATCTAGTTGTGCGTAATGTTCCTGAAGTTCATTCCACAAATCATATATTGTACTAATAAAGCTGAGTAAATTACCTATTTGTTCTGAAATTGTGTTGAGTATCCAAGATATGACCATATCATTTGTCCTCTCCCACAATGCCCTGATTCTTGAGTTCACACTTGGCTCCTCAAATTCACTAGTTATTAGCTTCATCTTTTTCTTTTCTCTTCCAAGAACCATAATTCTCTGAACTTGTCAACTTCTTTGATATCAGGATTGAGCATGGATGATCTTGTGAATGTAGATATAGTGGATGATTAGCTGAATTAACATCATCATCATCATCATCAATTTGAATTGTTGAAGATGAGGATGTGTTTTGTGTGTTTGGGTTAGAATTATCCATAACAGTGGTGGAAGATGATAAGAAATTATGAGTTTGACCGGAAAAGATGATCAGAATATGTAAAATTGATTGGAGAAGGTGATCGAAAAATGTGGTAATTTGAATTGAGAGGTTTTTGTGTTGATCGGAGTTGGTTATTTGTCAGTGAAAAGTTGTTGATCGGAGTTAGTTATTTTGCCTATAAAAAGTTTGTTATTTTTGTTGTGACGAGTCCACCGAAATTTGTGGAGGACAGGTGGCTCTGATACCATTTTGAGAATTAGAGAAGAAATGAAATAATTGCACTGAAATGAGAGGGATACAAGTATTTATAAAAAGAGGGAAAATAAAATGCGAAATAAATTCTAACTACTATTTGACTATCTTTGTCTTTTTGGAGTAATATATTTTACCGGGTGGAATACCCTTTACCCAAAAATAAGCTACACACTATTAGAGCACCCACTATAGTATTTCAAGAATAGGTCTAAAAACGTATGAAGAGGTCTAAGATTTTGTGTACTATAGTGAGGAACTGTTTCATGTTTAGGAGGAATTAAAAGGTCTAGAATTTTCAAGAGGTCCAAGAAATGTTTATTATCATTTTTTGATTTTAATAGCATTAATTTATGTTGAAATTTATAAATCTTAAAAGCTTTAACCATAGTGGGAATAGATTCATAATATGAAAAGTTTTAAGAATTAATGACAATGTAAGAGGTGACAATTTTACAAACCTTTTTGTTTCCACAGGAGTCTAATGTTATCTTTTGAGTAGTGGTTTATTTTCTTGTATAGAGAATAGGAAGTATCTTGTTATGTAAGCTTTTCGCCTATGTAACGGGCTGAGATATGGGATTCACCCATATCCTTTGTACTTAAATATTTTTTTGGAGTAATATATTTACCAGGTCTTTGACCTTTTACTCATTTTTTTTAACCTTTCAAAAGATCTATCATAGTGGATGCCCTTACGTTAACAACACAATTAAAAAAGCTCTCTCCGGCGATTTTGCGATTAAAAAACATAACCTTCATCGTTTGTCATTCTACTTACGATTTCTTTAACCTTTTTATTGTAATCTACCTTACTATCTTCTTAGTGGGACGGTGACATTAAATTGGTGCTACTTATTTGTGGGTCGGTGACACTTTACTTTGGGTGTTTTTTAATTTGCATGGGCATTTATTTATTCATTCCCCTAACGATTGATCTTCAATATTAATTCTTTGGTCGATAAGGGTAACATTTTCCTGTTTCAGTTTGTTATATTAAATCTGGTGTGTATCAAGCTGTTTCTATGGGTTAGTTATGTACTGTTCGTGGATTACAAACCATAGTTTTTTGTATTAGGGTTTCTTAAACGTTGTGATTACGAAGAACTGTTTCCTAGTTACGATTTGGTTCTAGTTCGTGGGTGTGCTTTTTCTTGCATTAGGGTTTGTTTAGCTATGTTATGGAGAGGTTTGAGAATGTTGATATGAACGAGTGCCCTTCTGTTGAACAAGTGGAGCCGATTCCATTTGTTCCAAGTTCTATCCAGAATTCTATTGAACATGCACGTGAACCTCTTGTGGAGCTGTTTCCATATGAAGGAAACCTTAATGATTCTGCTTTTCAAGGGGGTATGAATACTAATGAGGTCGTGAGGAAAATTTGTGACATTGAAAAACAAATCTTAGAGGGGAAGCTTGTTTTAGTGGGAGAGGATGGGCTACCATTAAAATCAGCTGGGATTGTGGATTTGACAACTTCTATTGGGGCTGATCAGAATATTTGTTCAAGTGGTGTGACTACTCCACTTGGTTTTCCTAGGGTGCCACAGTGTCAGAAGGAGTTGGAAGATATGCTTAAGGATATTGGTTATCAGCATCAACAACCGGGTGGTCATGATGCTTCTAACACGTCCGGTACGAATGCTTCTAACACACCTAGTGTTTTGAAGCAACCTCAAGCTACTAGTGTATTTAATGCTACTAGTGTCCCTAATGCTAAAAGTGTACCTACTAGTGCTGCTCCGGAGAAGTCTAAGTCGTTTGTGGATGTTATGTCCAATGATTCTTCTAAGCGTAAAGTTAATTTTCGTCGCTTGGAATCTAGCAACAATACTGCAGGAGTGGACTTAACTGTACCCATGGAAGTTGTTGATGAGGTAAATTCTCGTTTTGATAATACTCTCTATGGCTATTTTATTGGTAAACATATTGCCTTCCCTGTTATTGAGTATTATGTGCGTAATGTGTGGAGTAAATTTGGCCTTCAAAAGGTCATGATGAATGCGAAGGGTTTCTTTTTCTTTAAGTTTGCTACGAAAAAGGGTGTCAATGATGTTATTGAGAATGGTCTGTGGCTGATTAGGAACGTCCCTATTATTCTCAAACCTTGGACCGTTGACACTAATTTGCTTAAAGAGGATTTAACCCATCTTCCGGTGTGGGTTAAATTCCATGAAGTTCCCATTGCTATGTTTTCTGAAGATGGTCTTAGTTTTCTTGCTACATTGATTGGTACACCTAAAATGTTGGATTCTTATACTAGTCAAATGTGTTTGGAGTCTTGGGGCCGTAGTAGTTTTGCTAGATGCTAAATTGAGGTTAAAGCGGATGAGGCTCTTAAAGAGAGTTGTTACTTGATGCTCCGGGGTTTTCTATTGAAACAGTTCGGGTTGAATATGAATGGAAACCACCTCGATGTGATACCTATAAGATTTTTGGACATACTGTGGGTACTTGTCCTAAATATGTCTCCCCTACTTCTGAGCCTACACGAAAGGATGATGATGGTTTTCAAGCTCTCAAAGGTAAGAAGGTAAGGAGTGGTAGTCAAAATGTTCAGAGTAAAGGAGGTTTTTCTAAACCTAGTGTGGGCCCGAAGTTCTGTTATCAACCAAAAGCTCCTACTATGACTACGAAGGTGAATGGTACTTAGAAAAAGGTGGTAGATGTGGCTAGCACTAGTGGAACTAAGGTGTCTACATCCAATGCATTGTTGAAGCGGAGTGTTTTGTGTCTAATGACGATGTTACGAAGGAAGGGACTCCTGAGTCTAGTTTTGTATCGGCTGCTAACAAGGAGGGGTCTCCTAAGACAGGTAGTGTTCCACAATATCCGATTGTGGTTGATAATAGAGTCAATGAGCTGTTGGTGGCTTCTAATGCTCCGCAGGAGGGTGCTACTTCCAAGCCTTCTTCTTCATCTACTTTTTCTCCCGCTAAAAGGACTAACCATTTCTCTAAATTGGGAGAAATTGATGTTTCTGATAGCGATGATGATCAAGTTCTCCCAGAGAATAATCCGATGGCGAAATTCCTTGCATCTGGGGGTGGTGGGTATGAGCATGAAGATGAAGAGGATTATGATGATTATACGAGCCAGATCTATGATCTTCCACACGAATTGGATGACTTTAAGCTCAAAGGTCGTGGTAAAAAGTAGTTTCTTGGCTTTCGTATGTTTTTTTGTCTCTATTTCATGAGTCGTGGTTTTTTGTTTGTTATAGAATTGGACGTGCATTAATGTAAGTTTGCCTATGTAATGGGCTGAGATATGAGATATCACCCATATCATTTGTATTTAAACGTTTTTTGGAGTAATAATATTTATCAGGTCGTTTGACCTTTTACCCAAAATACGCTAACAACACAATTGTTACATCACATTACAATCGGTCAAACACTTATGATGATGGATGTAGTTTGAAGATAGCATAGAATTAATCACTCTTGAACATCCAGCTGGCTCAACTTTCTCTTTATCTCCATTACAGCGGACTGTAATAGCGTTCGGTTTGCCGCCTGCTTTTCTTAAATAAGTGGCGTGCTTCAGCTGCAACTTTTTACACGTCAAAACAGTTATCATTATTTTAAGTTTGCTTGTAGATCTTCTGGCGTTTGCATCCGATTTGTATATTAGAGGGTTAATAATGTTTTAACTCTTTAATTAACTGTAGTTGAAGAGTAGCTAATTATTGACTTAATTAACTACTCAATATTTTTGACAACGTTCTGACTTTTAACTTTGTTTGAACGTGTAACCAATTTCCAAGTTGAGAAAAAGTTGAAATCATAGCCCAAAGCAATTTTGTAAGGCCTAACCTCGTAGGGAAAGTTATATACGCGTACGTATTAATTTTATTACTGCATTTATGATACTTTATCGTGTTCTCCGTGTGGCCATATAGATGTACGTCCGCATCAAATTTTAAAAGAGAAAAAAAATCTCAATCTAACATGTGTTTCATAAGTTCAAATCAACGAGTAACTATACATTCTCTTAAATACGTCTCCTCTTATAGTTGCATTATATATACTCTTGAACCTAGCTAATAGTTTTTATACCTATCAAGCTTCAATATTCTCTCAAAAATGGCATGCAAATTCCATACTTCTCTCACCTGTGTTATGAAGGTGGCACCACCAAGCCTTGAGCCAGTGACTTTAGACACACAACTAAATTACAGAAACAAATCTTGGACAAAGACACTAAGTACTGTTGCTAGTGATATAACTCCAACTACCGGAAAGTTTGGAAAATTTGGAGGAAAGTTTGTAGCCGAAACCCTCATTGCTCCGTTGGCAGAACTTGAATATCAGTTCAACTCCGCTTTGCATGATCACGAGTTTAAGGTTGGTCATTAAATCTGTGCTCATGTGTGGTTAGTTCCTAATAGAATTTTTAGGGCTAGCTCTCATATATCATATAAGATACGTTGATGCGTATTACGTACTGAAATATCAAATATTAATTTGCGATACATCCATTTGTTTACTTTTATACGTAGAGTAAATTGCAAACATTGTCCTTGTGGTTTGGCCAAATTGCATGTTTCGTCCGTATAGTTTGCGGCATCCTTGTGGGGAAACCTTGAAACTGATTTCGTCCATCTTTAAACTAAAATTACTAAATACCCTCATCATCTTAGGGAAGGACAAAGGGTATTTTAGTAGTTTCAATTTAGGGAAGGAAGAAATCGGACCCAAGGTTTCCTCACAAGGATGTTGCTTGCACTTTCCGAACCATACGGACGAAACACGCAATTTCACCAAACCACAAGGACGATATTTGCAATTTACTCTTATACATATCTATATCCATGTGTTTCATTTAAAATGCTTGGGTTATATCATATGTCCACACACAGTTTTGTAAGATATAATACAAAGGAATTGGTTGTTTTATGTTCATGCATGAAAGCTTATATATTCATTAGATACCTTGATCATCGACCAACTCTGAACATCGATATGAATAAAAAATATGAACACAGATGGAGGTAGCAACTGCTTTGAAGGATTATGCAGGACGTGAAACTCCCCTTTACCATGCTCAAAATCTCACAGATTATTACAAGAACATACATGGGTATGGGCCTGAAATATATCTCAAAAGAGAGGATCTGGGCCATGGAGGATCATACAAGATGACCAATGCCGTTGCACAAGCGATTTTGGCCAAACGCATGGGCCGGAAGAGCATCATAACAGCAACAAGCGCCGGCCACCATGGTGTTGCAGTAGCTGCTGTGTGTGCGAAGTTTTCTCTAGATTGTACAGTTTACGTAGGAACCAAAGATATGGCGCGAAAACCCTCAAATGTGCAACACATGGAATTGCTTGGAGCTCAGGTACTTCAGTTTTCTTTAGACACAATTTATTATTAATTAGGTTTTTTTACTTCTCAATGAAATCTTGTAAATTAATGTATTTTCTTACGTAAATAGTTCATAAGTTACTAAGAGTATAACATATATTAATTACAGGCATTTACTCATAGTAATCAAATTGCACAAAGAAAACATTTTTTCAGGAAGATCCCAGTTTGGAAATTGTCTTTATACAAAATCAAATAAAAAAAACTAACCGTGTAACGAATTTGCTATAGGTAAAGCCTGTTGAAGGAAATTTTCAGGCAGCAGCCTCAGAGTCAACAAGGGGATGGTTAGAAAACCTAGAAACTGCATACTATCTAGCTGGAACGGCTGTGGGACCGCACCCTATCCCGACCATGGTCCGTGAATTCAATTCAGTGATAGGAAAAGAAACAAGGAAGCAAGCTATGGAAAAATGGGGTGGGATGCCAGATGTGCTGGTGGCTTGTGTAGGAAGTGGTTGCAATGCGTTAGGTTTGTTTCATGAATTCATAGGCGACAAAAGGGTGAGGATGATTGGAGTTGAGGGCGGTGGGGTGGGAAATAACACTAGCGAGTTACACTCTGCAAGTCTTGTAAGAGGTGAAGTCGGTGTTTATCATGGAGCCATGTGTTATTTGCTCCAAGACAAAGAAGGCCAAATCACAAAGACAGAATCTGTTGCTAGTGGGTGAGTATTACTGATTTTAATTAACCTTTTGAACCATATAATTTATGTTCAATATTATAGACTCCTGATGATTAATAATTTGTCCTGCTTTGTAGATTGGAGTTCCCAGGAGTAAGTCCAGAGCTAAGTTTTCTAAAAGATACTGGCAGAGTTGAGTGTCACACAGTTACTGATCAAGATGCTCTTGATGGTACGCAAATCACATTCATTTATACTTAAATGGTAGAAAATCACATTTTTTCTTTACTAAAAAGGAATTGTAACATTTTGTATGGATAAAGTCTTTATATAATTTGAGATGAAGTTTTATAACATCGCCGTATCTTGAACCTAATTGTTGAATTGAATGAATGCAGCATACAAAAGACTTTGTCGTCTTGAAGGGATATTTCCAGCATTGGAGACATCGCATGCTTTGGCATATCTTGAAAAGCTTTGCCCTACGTTACCTCATGGCACTAAGGTTGTGGTAAATTGCAGTGGCAGTGGGTATAACGACGCCACTATAGTCCTCAATAGTATTTCTAGTTGATAAAAAAGGATATATGGCTCCCGAATAAGAGGAAGAATACGAGATAGAGTAGTTACTGGTTGCTTTTCTATAGAAGCATCATACAACAAAACAAAGCTGACTTTGATGGTAGAAAACTGATATTCCCTAGTTTGTTAAATGTCCAAGTTATTATTATTAAAAAATAGATTAGTAATTGGCCCAACCTAATTGTTCGGGCTTGGGCAATTTTGCACAGGTCTTGCGGGGTTTCCACAGGATCGAATTGATAAGATATACAAGAATCTGATTCTATTTGATAAACAACATAAAAGTGTTTACATTGTATTTTGACACACCTTTACAAACTAACATATGTAGTGTATATATAAGGTTCCAACCGACACCTTGGAACCATTGTGACTTTTCGAAATATAACTAACTATAACTAACTTTTGTAACCGCTATTAACTACCTAGCGGTTATTTAACTACCTTTAACCGCCAAGCGGTTATTAACTATCTATCTAACATGTTTGGTCCCTTGACTTTCGTTTGCTGTACTTTGAACCTTATCCAACAAGACTTTTACAACTACGGTCCAACAATTCCCCCCTAATTGTTTAAGTCTTGTTCTCCGAATCTTCATGCTCTTCTTCGTGTTTTTTTGGGTAAAGGGGAGTAATCCTGCACCCTGGTAAATATATTAACCAAAGAAACGTTTAAGTACAATGGATATGAGTGAAATCCCATATCTCAGCCCGTTACATAGGCATAAAGCTTACATAACAAGACACTTCCTATTTTCTAAACAAGAAAACAAACCACTACTCAAATGATAACATAGGACATAACGAAAGACATACATGGCATTAAAGGCATCCAAATTTCCAGGAAGATCATAAACCTGCTTCGCATAGACATCGTAATCATAGTCATCATACTCACCTTCAAACTCTTGGCCACCACCACCGAATAGATTAGCAGACTCATCAAATGGGTTAGCAACCTCCTCATCATCAGAATCAGAAACCACGATCTCTCCCACTTTAGAAAAAGGATTAACTGTCTTAGTAGAAGAGGCGGGAGGATTACAAGAATCACTAGTATTAGGAGCCACACCCGACTCCATCTCTTTCAAATCACTCACAAGGGGTTCTTGTGATGCAGTACCTGTCTTAGTAGACTTATCTTCATTAACTTCCATTGTACGACCAGAATCCACATCCTCGTTGGTGTCATTAGAAGGAATACCAAACACATCTGTATATTCCATATTAAGAGCATCAAACTTGTTAGATGTAGAGATCTTTGTTCCACTCTAACTAGCCACATCAGAAGCATTCTTCTTAGTGACTTCCACTTTCTTAGGATCAGTAGGAGTCTTTTTGGGTTGATACTGAAACTGCTTACCCACAACAGGTTTATTAAACCCACCTTGACCCGGAATAGTAGACCCACATTGATTTCCCTTCTTCTTGTAATTAACCGTCTTGAAACCATCATTAACGCGCTTAGTAGGCTGAGTAGGAGGAGGTTCAACAACATTAGGACATTCAATAAGAGTATGTCCAAAAATCTTACATTTATCACAATGAGGTGGTTTCCACTCATATTCAACCCGTATCTTCTCAATAGTCGAACCCGACCCATCAAGTAACGGTATCTCAACAGTAAGGTTGTCCCTAAGCACCTCATCCGACTTCACTTCAATCATGCATCTAGCAAAACTACTACG
Source organism: Chrysanthemum makinoi (assembly GCA_910596185.1). NCBI lineage: Eukaryota > Viridiplantae > Streptophyta > Magnoliopsida > Asterales > Asteraceae > Chrysanthemum > Chrysanthemum makinoi. Next base: position 8,410,152 of record OU343223.1, read on the forward strand.
GCCCTACGAGTCCTTGCACATTTGGCTAGTGAAAGCTTCTAACCTTTTGGGCGTGCCTATCAATGTGGCAAGGAGACTAAGGCCATCATCAGAAAACATAGCAAGAGGAACATCATGGAATTTAACCCACACCGGGATGTTGGTCAAATCCTCTTTAAGTAAGTTAGTGTTCAATGTCCATGGTTTAAGAATAATAGGTACATTTCTAATCAACCAAGGACCGTTTTCAAGAACATCATCAACACCTTTCTTCGAATTGAACTTAAAAAAGAAGAACCCCTTTGCATTCATCATTACCTTTTGTATACCAAACTTAGCCCACGCATTGCGTACAAAGTAATCAACAACAGGAAAAGCAAGTCGTTGACCAAGGAAATATCCATACAAAGTATTCTCAAACCTAGAGTTCACCTCTTCAACCAATTTCATCGGGACAGAAAGATCCACACCATTAGCTTTCTTACTACACTCCCCCTTCTCCGCGTTTTCCTTCACATTGCCTTGTATCCTGACCCCAAACTTTGTCTTGTTCATTTCTTCATTCTATGACTCATCTATCTCTGCATCTTCCTGCTTGCCTTGTGGGTCTGGTCTCCCACTTCTCTTCTTGGCTTCTCATTCCAGGGAACCTAGCAGTCTCATGGTACACCTTTATCATGTCAATGAACCTTCTATAGCAATCTCTAATTGCTTCCTCTTCACCATTTGTCAGGCCATGTATTCTTGCAATTTTCTTTCATTATGTCACGTTCAAGAGCAGTCCTTTCTCGCTAGCCTCTTTCTTCCGGTATCACGCTATCCTTTCAAGCGTCAAAACGTTTGCTTTTCCTCCTTTGTGTTGCGTTCCAGCAGTCCCACAAGGTTCTTCTACAACGTTGTCTTTTCCTTCCTTTGTTGTCGCATTATGTAGTCCCAACAAAGTCTCCACCGTATTCCTTGGCCAGCGTATTCCTTGGTGTCTTTTCCTTCTAATTCTTTTGATCTTCTTGATCAAAAGTTGAATCAAACTCTTGCAATCTTGGAACCTTCTCTCTGATACCAGTTTTGCAAAGGTCTTGCGGGGTTTCCACAGGATCGAATTGATAAGATATACAAGAATCTGATTCTATTTGATAAACAACATAAAAGTGTTTACATTGTATTTTGACACACCTTTACAAACTAACATATGTAGCATATATATAAGGTTCCAACCGACACCTTGGAACCATTGTGACTTTTTGAAATATAACTAACTATAACTAACTTTTGTAACCGCCATTAACTACCTAGCGGTTATTTAACTACCTTTAACCGCCAAACGGTTATTAACTATCTATCTAACATGTTTGGTCCCTTGACTTTCGTTTGCTGTACTTTGAAACTTATCCAACAAGACTTTTACAATTACGGTCCAACAGGCAAAACATAATCCTGGCTAAAATTTATATGTACATGTTGCATTGAGTATAATATCAAGAAGAAAATTGTTTAAAGTCTTGTTGTTTTTGAAGATTGACCATCTCAAATGGGTCTTTTTAATAAAGTAAGTCTCAAAAAAGTCTTACCAATACAACTATGATAGACTGATAGTTCATTAAAGCTAAATCATATATCGTCACTTTGCTTTCTTTCGTACCACAAAGAAAGAAAAATAAGATGAAACAAAACATTATCTAGTGCCTAAGTTGAAGGAAGAAAGAATAATGACAACCATGATACAGAGCAAAAGATCCAATCCTATAGACTTAAAAGCTAAACAATAATGCCTTGGATCTTGACGGTAAAACAAGCCAGGAACTAAAAAGGCAGGCGGAAAACTTCATCACCAGCAAGAAGAAACACCGAGTAAGGACATGAATTGAACAGGCTACTGTTAAGCGGAATGTAATCGATCAAGCAGATATCCTTCCATGGCCTTTGCTTCCAAGAAAAACTTGTGTTAAATGATCAAAGAAATATAATTGTCATTGACCAACAAATTTTTACATTAATTTGTAAGAATTAGTGATAATAAAAACGACTAAGGATATATAAAACCTTGAATCGTGTTTTAGACAACTTCTCTAATGTAGAACTCGACACCACGATTATTTTTGGTTTTGTGACAGGTATGATATCAAGCTCCAAGGTCATGGTAGTAAGCAATCTAGATGTTAGGTTATGATTGGTTTTGTGTCAAATGTAATCTAGTGAGTAGTGGCTGTTTTACTGTTTTAAGGATATGAAGTGTCGACACCACGATTTCCTGGATATTTGCACTTAGATTTCAGGCAAGACACAAAAATTTGTAAATATTATGGTTCCCCTTGACCCGCCATTAGTTGTGATCGAAATCAGATAATACCGTTTGTATGCACAAATATTGGATGAAAGTGGAATGAAAGGTGGAGATTTAATCTTTTGACCTTTAAAGAAAATTTGATATATATGTATTTCGTCTCTTGTCTCAATATTTTCTCCATCTCCCCATTCCTAGAATTTAATTAATTGAAGGTGTGTCAATAATCTATTACATACAGCACCAGTTGTGTTACTTAATTTCATGCTTTTATTTCTATATCTTTTTTTTGGGTAAAGGTTCAATGACCCGGTAAATATATTACTCCAAAAAACGTTTAAATACAAAGGATATGGGTGAATCCCATATCTCAGCCCGTTACATAGGCGAAAAGCTTACATAACAAGGCCTTGGAGCTTGATACCACTACTCAAAATATCACATCATACTCCTATGAAGATAACATTTACTTCCTACCAAGGCCTTGGAGCTTGATATCATATGTGTCGTAATAGGCATCCAACTTACCTGGAAGATCGTAAACCTGATCCGCATAGTTATCATAACCATAGTCATCAAAGTCATCTTCTCTATCATGACCACCACCAAATAAGTTATTCGACTCATCAAAGGTGTTTACAACCTCCTCATCATCACTGTCGGAGACAACAATTTCTCCCACCTTAGAGAATGGGTTAACCCTCTTAATAGATGAAGTAGACGGAAAATCCTTTTTACCTGGATAATCAACCTTTTTAATAGGATTACCAGCATCATCAACAAGAGTAGCTTTCCCATCCATAAGAAGCTTTAGTTGTTGTCATTGTTTGTTTAAACTTGTATTTAACTTATAATTATTTGCATGTATTATGTTTGGCCCAAGCCCGCTTATTATCGGTCTTTTGCATAATTAGCATCCACGAAACTGTCTACATCATCGTGCTCGCCTTTATTTTCTATGCCTATTTTTGCCACTTCAATCTCTTTCGAGTCAACAATCATCCTGATGAAGTGATACCTCATATTGATATGTTTGGTTCTCTAATGAAACATTTAATTCATATAGAGGTGAAATGCACCTTGATTATCACAGTTCACAATCATTGGCGTTAGGTTTACTCCCAACTTTGTTAGAAGTCCTTTAAGGCACACGTTTTCTTTCAAATTTTTAAGAGTAAATTGCAAAAATCATCCTTGTTGTTTGGTCAAATTGTTATTCTTTTGAAAGTGCACTCATCATCCGTGTGAGAAGCTTACAAGTGCACATTTGATCCCTGGCTAAAGTTAAATTACTAAAATACTTTCTTCGTCTTCCCCTTCACTTTGGTCCTTATGAGGGTAATTTATTTATTTAATTTTGGCCAGGACCAAAAGTGCACTTATAAGTTCCCCACAGGGATATCGAATTGCACTTTCAAAAGGATAGAAACTTAACCTGCAATTTCACCAAACCACAAAGACGTTTTTTGAAATTTACTTGATTTTTTATAAGCGCCATAAACTCCGTTTCTGTAGTAGATAATGTAAGAACGCGGTGAACTGTTGCTTTCCAAATCAACACCCATCCATGTACCATGAACACGTACCCGGTTATCGACTTATCCTTATCAGGGACTTAAACATAATCAACATCAAAGAAATCGTCTACATCAACGCGCTCACCTTTATATCTACTATTTACTAGACTCACATTTGTAGAACCCTTCAAGAACCTCAAAATCCAATTGGCTGCTTCTCAATGGCTTTTTCTAGGGCTCTTCAAGTACATGCTCACAATACTAACTGCATATGCAATATATGTTATAAAACATACCATAAAATACATTAAACCACCTTAACGTTCTCATGTGCTCAATGATTTGCCATCATAAACTCTTAAACTTTTCAGAATTAATAGCTCATACCCTGACTGTGACACCTCCGAGGTCCGGCTACCCCTGTCTCTCATAATGTATCATCCTTGTTGTACCAAATTACATCACATAAAACTCTTTCTTTAGCAGTTCGTGAGTATCTTTGATTTCATACATGCTCTTACAAACTATCAACATATCATCCACATACAAAAATAGCTCTATTTACCCACAATATACACACATCTATCATAGCTGCTACGGATGAACCAATCGCTCAGGATATACACACCAAATCTCTTGTACGACTGATTTGGAGATTGCTTAATACCATAAAAATATATCTTAAAAACACATACATTATTTCTCTTTCCATCTTTAATACCAAGTGATTCCTCTTATTAAATTTTTTCTTCTTGATTATTGGCGAGGGTTGAAAAACTTGCTCGTATAAAACAAGGTTTTCTCGACCCCGAACCCGCTTTCAGGCACCAAACATTTTCTACGGAAGTATCACTGTGTTCTGGAACAAGTCCGCGAAGGTGAAATAAATCTACTGAAAGTTCACACAGATGAAAATTTAGCTGATCCTCTCACTAAGGCTTTACCTAGAGAAAAGCTTACTGAACTTGCCAATGGCATTGGACTTCATTTGGATAATAGTTTCATGCATAACTGTGATTAGTATTTGGATAAAAAATATTGTAAAAAATTATTATTTTATGATGAAATAAAGTATTGGTTATGTTTATGTTCATTCATAATATTGTTGTCCTATATTTGCATGTTTAATCCATGAATTACTAAGTTATTCTAAATCGTCCGTTTTCAGTTAATGATATGGGAGTATCATTAAGCTAAAGCAAATCTGAGTGCTTTGGTAGAATATACTTGAAAGTATATTGATGTGTTGCATGCCAATTTCAGATGATATTCAATGAATTGAAATATAGGACTTATCCCAACTACATGATTTTACTTTATGGATACTGTTGTTAAGTAAATCATGAATAGTTATCCTCAGACTTGAGATATCAGATAAGTGTCATGAAAGTAGTGCATTTATGTGGAACAACTTAACGTTAAACATAACTTGTAGTCATAAGGGTTGTTTCCATAAGTATTGCAAAGTTTGTGAGTTATTCTTGTAGTCGAGATATAATTTTTTTCTTCAAATTTATTTTGGAGTTTAATATTGCTGGGCCCCTCGTAGGGTTGACAAGATATTTTTGCGGCCGCACCCAAGATCTCCCCTTAATATGTAAGAAGATTTGGTAATCTTGTTCAATCACTAACAACGAGAAACAAAATGGTTGAATAAAGAATGACTTAAATCTATATCTTTATTTAACATGGTATTAAAAAGAAAAAGGATAATAATAATGAGAAATCATTAAAAGGTTTTTCAGGAGCCTTACTCGAGTCATGCTAGAGGCATCGAAGTATTGCTAGACGCTAACCGATGTGATCACACTATTAAGATATGTCTAAGTGGGAGCTATTGGTTTTATGGACATCAATTAGTAGTTGTGAGTTAGGATCGAAGTCGAGACCACGGGATTGCACACTTTACGTATGAGAATTAAAGTTATAATAATTAAATGTAAAATGTTATACTACATCCGTCCCAAAATAATTGTCCTCATTTGACTTTTTGAAGTCTTATTGTTTCAACTTTGATCTTAAATATTTTCGTTTGTGCTATATAATAGTTGATGTGAAATATATGAATGTAATAGTTTTAAAATGTATTTTTCATTGATATAATTTTTATCAAGTATTATATAACACAAAAAAAGATATTAAAAATTAAAGTTGATAAAGAAAGACTTTAAAAAGTCAAAAGAGGAAAATTATTTTGGGAGGGAGGGAGTATTTAGTTATTATTTACACGAAATGTATAAACGAACGTTAAGTAGTTAAACGTAATGGACTAACGGTCGTTAAATGTTAAAGTAATGACTAAATATGAAATTAGATGTCAAGTAGGTTCTAGAAACCCTATGGGATTCCATAACCGATCGGAGGAGGGTTTCCATAACCCAATTCAACCCTAACTTGGACACTAAGTTTCTTTGGGTATATATACAAGGTTTAGGGTCTTTGTAAATTATTTGTTGTACACATAAACCTAAAATCTAAAACATAAAACTTGTGTGTGTGTTTTTTTAGTCCAAACGATTGGATCTAAACCCTTAGGGTCGATCCACATTTTTTCTCCTTAAGCAAATGTTTTGTGTTGTTAAAACTAGTAAACTACATCGTTCGTCCTTGTGGTTTGCGTTGACCGACGAGTTTTGTCCTTTAACAAAAAAAATGCACCGTTCGTCCTTAAATGCGAAACATTATGTATCATTGGTCTTTCCCTCTAACTGCTCTTATTAACACCTGTTAAGTCTTATCACGCAAGGGTATTTTGGTACTTTTACGTCTGCCACTAGCATCATATTAAAATCATAACTACACACCTACTACACCTACACACTAATCATCTTCATCCCCATCTCTTACAACCTCCCTACCCAACAACATCCTTATCCTCCTTATTGAGATTCAGCACCACACACAACCCTCATTAACCTCACCATCCTCGTCACAAGTTAGTCACGACGGCACCGCCACCTGTGGTCAAGCGTCTTCAAACGAGTCAAATGTCTTTCTGAATATCAGTGATAAAATCAGTGATGATTTGGGCTCAGAAATAAAGTGTTATCAGAATAAATCGCTGGAGATCGACAAGAGAGGGACCCCATCATTGTCTGAAAGTGGAATGAAGAGCTTTAAAGAAAAGTCAACGGAAGTAAAAAATTCATGGGTGGTTTAAGGGTGATTATATAAAAAGCAAGGTTAGAATAAATAGGAATTGAAAGGAAAACTAGCAATATTAGAATAAATGAAAATAGAAAGCAAAACTAGCAAGCAGTACAGTTTCGATATACATAAAGTTATAAACTGTTAGATTTTCTTTTTATTTTTATTTTATGGGTAAATGAGAAGATTTAGAAAATGGAAAAATAAATAGTTATTTTTGTAATGGAGTGTTGGTGTTTGTGTGCATGAATACGGAGATTAAAGTGTTTAAAGATGAATCATCTGTTTTAAATAGATTCGATTAATCATTCACGGGTAGGTTTTTATTGTTGTTTTTTGATAAATCGATGATGGGTTTGTTATATCTCTAAGGATCTTCAAGGATTTTTGATATTTTCGATGATGGTGGTGTGTTGACGGGGTTGAGTGGTGGTGATTACAGAACCATGACAGAATAAAATCACATGAATTATTTTAATTTGTTGTTTTTGGGTATGCAAATCTGTGTTATTTTTGGTATTTTTTGGGTATGCAAATGGTTTAAGTTTTAATGAGGTTTGATTTTAATTTGGTTGTCCTTCTAATGATGTTGTTTTGTGTTTTAATTTTGTTTTTGTTGAATGTGAAAATGGTTTTAATTGTTAAACATGATGATGACCATTACTTTTTGGAGATGATATAGATATGAGTTGAATGGAAGAGATGAAGTTAAGTGTAAAATGACCATTATACCCTCATGTGCATGGCACATGAAGGATGTAACGGCAGTTAGTGTGGCCTGTTAAAGTGAAGGACCAATAATACATAACGTTTTGCATTTAAGGACGAACGGTGCATTTTTTTTTGTCAAAGGACGAAACTCGTCGGTCAACGCAAACCACAAGGACGAACGATGTAGTTTACTCTTACTTTAATTTGTTATAGTACGTGTGTACAAGAACGTAGTACTTACATACTATTGTAAATATCTTGGATTGAATTGCAAAAATGATAAAGGGGCAATTCCTATATCATATAAACCCTAATTAGGGTTGATCTCAATTGCTAGTTTGAGAGTTGATTCTTGTTAGGCTAGAATAAAAAGGTACGCATACTTTCTGTTTATGTTAATTAATTATTCATTATGTGTTTGTATACGCTTCCGCTTCTGCATGTATCTTTGATGTTTATTTGTGTTTTATATATTATTGTGATGTTATTAAATTTCAACATTGATTAATCACCTGACTTTTTCTTATTTATTCGCGAAAGAATTTTTAAATAGCGCACCTAGTTTGATTCAAAGTTATGAAAATAAATTCTCTCTCTAGAAGGAAGACGGACAAATAAATTCTCTCTCTAGAAATAAATAGCGCACCTAGTTTCATCAGAGAAGGAAGACGGACAAATAAATTCTCTCTCTAGAAAGTCCTATGAGAGTTTCCACCTCCCTCACGTGAGGTTTACTTTCCCCAATAGGTTTGTTGCAGTGAGTATGCTATCTTTCCAACTTTTAGTTTCTTTTTCATCTTAATCATTCAACTGTTTAACTTCTGGATCATCTAAACGACTAAACCTTTGCATGTTACACTTCCTTTTCCATCTGTTCCAAATATAATGACCGACCAAAATCCTCAACTTTGCCTCATCAGAAAAATTATTTCCAATCATCGTAATCTAGGGAAAACAGGGGTGATATCAATTATTAAAGGGGCTTGGCGCACTCGAGATCCTGTAAAAATTCACCATTGGGATCTTAATATATATTTATTTATTTGTCTTTAAGAATAAAAGTGATGTCCAAAAGATTATTGCAGAATCTCCCTGGTCGGTTATGTGTTTTTATCTTGCTCTCGAGCCATGGAATCCGAATAAAACTTTGCAGGATTTTGACTTCAGTCGAGGTATGTTTTGGGTACAAGCTCATGGTCTCCCTCTTGGTAAAATGACAAAGGATTATGCTATAGAATTGGCTACGAAAATTGGTACTCTTGTTGAAGTCCATTGTGTGGGTGAGGGTATTCAATTAAATCGTTCTTTTTTGCGTTTTCGGGTCGAGGTTAATTTAAAGGCTCCTTTGTGCCCGGGTTTTGTTGGAAATAACTCAAATATGGAACACAAATATCATAGGGACTAACTTTGACATGTTTGTGATTTCAGTTATAGTGTTGATTAGAGTTTATGCTGATAGTAGCAAGTTGTGCAAAGTTCAAGGACTGTTGGTGACAAGCTGCTAGAAGTGTTTGGTCAAGGAGTATATAAGCTCTCTTCTCAGCTAGGGTTTTATTATTCATCTCTCTCTCTCTCAAGAAAGCTGCACACAGCTTTCTCTCGATATATTGATAATCAATCAAGATCTGTTAGTGAGTTCTTGTTATTGCTTAAGAGTGATTGTGAGATTCAAGTTGTAATAGTACTATTGATAATTAGTCAATAGACTTCCACCTGAGTAGCAGTGGAAAGTATTGTGGTTGATCTCATTCTGGGTTTGTGATTATTGTGGTTTACTGATTAAGATCAGATTCTTGTTGATCTTGATTGATTGTTGTTTATAATAATAAAGGTTGATCTTGAATTGAGATTCAAGAGTTGGTTTTTGGGTTTAAATTCTGTTTTCCTACAGGTTTTGAGATACAACGGGAGGGGTTAAAACCACTTTTCGTCTCATTTGAGTATGAGAGATTGCCAAACTTCTGCTATGCATGTGGGCGATTAGGACATGATAATGATGCATGTATTTATCCAAGAGACCCGATATTTTCAAAAACAATAATCGAAGGTATGCATGCAACCTCACCAATGCATTTCATTACCTTCAAAATTACCCGCAACTGATGAATTGGGCTCAACGTCAAATCCAAAATTGGGAGAACTTTACCCAGAAGTGAATATCCAAAGCTCGATCTCTCTTGAACCAATCACAACTATTTAGTCGGTATCATCAGGAGTGTCTGATATAGGTATCACTTCCGAGTCTACTACTACCACTATTGTTGGACCATGTAAAACAATATTACCCTCAACCTTTGATACTTGCCCAGTAAAGGACCCAAGCGCACCAACAGATAAAGTTCATGTAAACCAAACAACAAATTTTAACATATCCTACAGTCAAAGCTTCATACATAGATCCCCTTGCATGAGTACTTTGTTCAGCCCTCGTGGCATTAGTAAAAAAACAGAGCCCAAAGAACCCATCCACTTTGTCACGTCGCCACCTGAAAGCCCAAATACTAGCCCTGTGACATGTACACAGGGCCGGATTCGAGGGAGTGCGGGATGCTCGACCGCACAAGGCCTTCATTTTTGTAGGGGCCCCAAGATTAGAGACATATGTACAGATTTAATACAGTTATAAGCTTAAAGATCGATTGCATAATGTTCTAGAATGTGGGACACTTTGATTCTTATCATTCCTAAGTTGTAATCAATTGGTTTCAAGGCCGTAGTAGTTTTGCTAGATGCATGATTGAAGTGAAGTCGGATGAGGTGCTTAGGGACAGCCTTACTGTTGAGATACCGTTACTTGATGGGTCGGGTTCGACTATTGAGAAGATACGGGTTGAATATGAGTGGAAACCACCTCATTGTGATAAATGTAAGATTTTTGGTCATACTCTTATTGAATGTCCTAAAGTTGTTGAACCTCCTGCTCAGCCTACTAAGCGTGTTAATGATGGTTTCAAGACGGTTAATAACAAGAAGAAGGGAAAGCAAGGTGGGTCTACTATTCCGGGTCAAGGAGGGTTTACTAAACCTGTTGTTGGTAAGCAGTTTCAATATCAACCCAAAAAGACTCCTCCTGAACCTAAGAAAGTGGAAGTCACTAAGAAGAATTCTTCTGATGTGGCTAGTTCGAGTGGAACAAAAATCTCTACATCTAACCAGTTTGATGCTCTTAATATGGAACATACGGATGCGTTTGGTACTCCTTCTAATGACACCAACAAGGATGAGGATTCTGGTCGTACAATGGAAGTTAATGAAGATAAGTCTACTAAGACAGGTACTGCATCACAAGAACCCCTTGTGAGTGATTTGTAAGAGATGGAGTCGGGTGTGGCTCCTATAACTAGTGATTCTTGTAATCCGCCTGCCTCTTCTACTAAGAGAGTTAATCCTTTTTATAAAGTGGGAGTGATCGTGGTTTCTGATTCTGAAGATGAGGTGGTTGCTAACCCATTTGATGAGTCTGCTAATCTATTCGGTGGTGGCCAAGAGTTTGAAGATGAGTATGAGGACTACGACTACGATGACTATGCGAATCAGGTTTATGATCTTTCAGGGAATTTGGATGCCTTTAATGCCATGTATGGCACCAAGCTTCAAGGTCCTAGGAAGTAATTTTCTTTCGTTATGTCCTATGTTATCATTTGAGTAGTGGTTTGTTTTCATGTTTAGAAAATAGGAAGTATCTTGTTATGTAAGCTTTATGCCTATGTAACGGGCTGAGATATGAGACTTCACTCATATCCATTGTACTTAAAGGTTTTTTTGGTTAATATATTTACCAGGGTGCAAGATTACTCCCCTTTACCCAAAAAAAGAAAAAATAAAGTTAAGAACAGGGTAAGTGGATCTGAAACGGGGAGGAAGGTGATGACATTTAGTCATTTTCACTATACACCCTGTAGGCTTATAACTGTTACACTTTTGTTCTAATATGTTAGCTTATTTTCCAAATAAGTACAAACTAGGTTATAATATTGACGGGTTTGACCCAATATTGAACTCATTATTACCAGTGATATGGAACATACGTAGACATAATATGATATCCTATATGTTGTTTAAATAGGTATCAAAAGTGAAGTAACACTGTAAATTTAGGACTTCGTCTTGATGGCGTATTTACATAGATTTAAGCCTCTTATTTCACGGAATTTTTATAATTATGGCACAGGGCCTCCAAAATCCATAAGACGGCCCTGCATGTACAGATACCAACCTGCCTTGCCATCACTAGTGTAGAATCGGCTCTATCAAGGTTAACGGTAAAGCGTAAACAGGGCCCTACAACAGATTCCCCGCCTCCCACCAAAAAATCAAAACCTGCTAAACAAATTCAACAACCATTCTCACCAAAAACCTGGTCTCTAGCAAATATCCAACAGAGGCGTACTGTGACTGTGACCAGGCGAGCAAAGAAGAACAAAGTTGATTTATTGAATTTAGAGTCTAATATTTCCAATGACCTATTTGATGTCCACGTTGAAAGGACATATGTCGATTTATCAAGCACCGACTCGGTGGGTGTGGTGGCTGCCCCTGATCAGCCACACGATCAATGTTAGTGCTATCATGGAACTGTCACGGAGTTGGACGATCTCTGACAGTTTCAAATTTGCGAGAACTCTGTCGAGTTCATCGTCCAGATATAGTTTTCTTGATGGAAACTAAACAGAGAGAAAAAGCTAGAATCAATTTGTCGTTCTACTTATTTATATGGGCATTTTTATGTTAATCCACTTGGCTCTTCTGGTGGTTTGGCATTATAGTGGCGTACTTGTTATTCTCTTGTTGTGCTTCATAGTCATAAGAACCTCATTACTGTTGAAGGTAGTTGCTCGTCTTCTGGTTTTTCGTATAGTGCTTGTTTTATCTATGGGCCCCACTCAAAAGAAGCTCGAACAACTCTATGGAAAAACATCAGTCGTCAAGCACGTTTGTCTAATTGTCCCTCTTTTGTTATAGGTGATTTTAATTTAATTGGAATCGCTAAAGACAAACAAGGAGGATCTAGTAACTTGTTTTAACATGTTAAAGAATTTCAGGATTTTATGTTTGATGCTGAGTTATTTGACATTCCTTCGTGAAGTCTTGCTTATACATGGGACAATAAAAGAGTTGGTCGGGAAAATGTTAGGGAACGAAATGATCGAGCTCTAGGAAATGATAAGATTCTCGAAGCTTTTCCTTATCAGTCATTGACCCATCTCCTTCTCATTGGTAGCGATCACTCTCCTTTGCTATATCAAACTTTCTCTCCACCAAAGAAACAACAACACAAGAGATTTAAATTTGGATCGATGTGGACCTTGGAAGATTCTTGTAAAAGTGTTATTTTAGACTTCATGGGGCAACTCTAACTTAAATGATGATGTAATGGGAAATCTGAAACATAAGCTTTCTTCATGTGCAAGTAGTCTCACTACTTGGAGTCATCGCCATTTTGGTAACAATAAAAAGAAAATTGGAAAAATTACAACGGAGTTGGCCTACCTACAATCTTTGCCACCAACAGTTGAGAATGGGTTTAGACAACGTTTCCTACCTTCAAAGTACGAGGAAACATGGTTGCGGGAAGAGATGTTTTGGCATCAACGATCACGAGTTAATTGGATCAAATATGGGGACCAGAACTCTCGGTTTTTTTGTTTTGCTACAATCCATCGTAACCAACAAAATAGAATCTTGATGTTAAAAAATGATCAGGGGCTATGGGTTGATAAACTTGATCAGCTTCATAAGTTGATTTGTGATCATTTTGTTGCTATTTATTCGACATCTTGAGAAAGAAATTTTAGTGACATTTTGGATATGCTCACTCCTGTGGTTACTAATACTATGTCTATGCAACTTGAGGATCCGTTACTACAAGTTGAGATTGATAAAGCTGTTAGGAATTTGGGTCCTCATAGAGCTCCAGGTGAAGATGTATTTCCTGGCTTATTCTTTCAAAAGTATTGGCGCGTTGTTGGTGATGCGGTAAAAGGCTATAAAGAAGTTCTTTGATAATGGTATCATCCCGCGGACTTTGAATAAAACGTTAGTTGTTTTACTCCCAAAGGTCCCTTGTCCAGAGACTATTGGCCAATTTCGCCCAATCAGCCTTTGTAACTTTTTTTATCGAGTTATTTTACCGGGGTTAATTATCCCTTTTACCCAAAAAAAAAAAAAAAAAACTTTGTTTATCGAGTTATATCAAAAATTATAGCCAATCACTTGAGCCATTTATGCACCATATCATTTCTCCTCAACAATCTGCATTCATCCCGGGTAGGCTCATTCAAGATTTCATAATTGTCGCTAACGAGGCATTTCATTATATACGCAACAAGAAAAAAGGGGATCAACAGGTTATGGTTTTGAAGCTTGATCTTAATAAAGCTTTTGATAGAGTTGAATGGGACTTTTTAATGGCAAATGTGTAGAAGACTGGGATTTCGGGAGAAATGGTGTAGATGGGTTTTAGAGTGTATATCTTCCTATGAAATGGACTTTCAGATTAATGGGGAGTCCATTGGTTCGGTTAAGCCTTCTAGGGGAATGCGTCAAGGATATCCCTTGTCACCGTTCTTGTTTATCATTGTTTGATGTCTTATCGCAAATGTTAAACAAGGCCATGCATCAATCTTTCCTTACAGGTATAAAAATGTCTAGAAATTGTCGAGTCATATCTCTTATCTTTTTTGCCGATGACTCTTTATTCTTCCTAAAAGCAAAAAGATCTGAGTGTGATTATGTGCTGGAGAATATTAATCGTTACTGTGGAGCATCCGGGCAATGTATTAATTTTAGCAAGTCAGAATTGATGTTTTCTCCAAACATTCCGTCTGATGTGCAAAAAGAGTTTTGTAATTGTCTTGGTGTTAAGTTGATGGGGCGTCGCTCGTGTTATCTTGGTTTTCCATATATACATGGTCGAAATAAAGGAGAATTATTCTCTTTTATATTAGAAAAGGTCCTACGTAAAATGCAAGGATGGAAACACAAATTTCCTTCTTAAGTTGGGCGTGAGGTTCTGATAAAAGCTGTAATTCAAGCAATCCCATCATATGCTATGCAATGTTTTATTCAAAAGCTTTTAGTCCATATTAAACGGTTTTTTTGGAGTGGGGATGCTCACAAACGAGATATCTATTGGCTGAACTGGGGCCATATTCCTCGCTTTAAAAATTGTGGTGGCCTTGGTTTTCGAGATCTTTCATATTTTAATTTAGCTCTTCTTTCTAAACAGGGGTGGTAGCCTATTATAAATCCATCTTCTTTTTGGAGTCGTGTTTTAAAAAGAATCTATTTTCTACGCTCCAACTTTCTAACAGCTACTCAGGGTTCACACCCATCATGGCTTTGGCAAAGCTTACTTAAAGAAAGGGATCTTTCTCTTCGTGGTATACGGTGGAAAGTTGGCAATGGTTCAAAAGGCGCAAAAATGGGTCCCATACCCAGAAGACTATTACATTCGAAAACCTCTTGGTCCTTTTGCATCCACTGCCTTGGTCTCCGATTTTATTACAAATGGTGAGTGGGATTTGTCAAAACTTCAGCTTTGTGTGCATCCAGAAGAAGTTAAGTTAATTTCTCAGATTCCTATATCTTGTACTTCATCATTAGATAAAATTGTTTGGCATTATGAATCTGATGGGAACTACACAGTTAAATCAGGTTATCACCAAGCGTTACTTCAGCGTGAAGTTAACTCAGATCATGAGGCCTCTTCGTCATCAGCATCAAATAAAAGCTAATGGAAACAAGTTTGGAAGCAGAAGACTTTTCCAAAAATCAAAATGTTCTTGTGGAAATCTTGTTCAAATGCCTACTTACGAGAATGTTTCACGAAGAGGAGGTAATTGCTTACCCATATGTCCTATTTGTTATAATGAGATTGAAACGGTTGAGCATATGTTGTTCAAGTGTTCTTGGACAAAAGGAGTGTGGTTTGGATCATATCTCAGTCTCCGTTTAGACAACATAAGTGGCCCTATTGTTTCGCGCATCCAACATCTAATAGATATGATGCTTTCTAACCCAGAGCGTATAAATTTCCACACATCTTTGGTTAATATTGCATGGCAGATTTGGAAGTCGCGGAATGAATATGTTTTAATGATATCAGGCCTTTTCCTTCTCGCGCAATGTCAAGGTTGACTTGTATTTCTGGTGATTTCAGCTCGGTGCTTCTGTCATCGATACTAGTATCTAGTGTTTCGGTTGATCGTGATGAATCTCAAGAGAGTTCACTTCGGTGGAACCCCCCACCCGTAATTGTGTGAAGCTCAATTGTGATGCATCCTACATATCAGACCGAGCAGCATCTTCAGGTATCATTGTGCAAGACTCTGCAGGATCTATTATTTTATGCTCTAGTGAAATAGTTTCTGCCTCTAACCCACTCATGGCTTAACTCTTAGCCATTCGAAATGCTTGTCGTCTAGCTCTTACTTATGACTGGCATAACGCAATAGTTGAGTAGGATTGTCAAGTTGCTATTTCTCTTGCTTGTTCAGAAAGCGATCCTCCTTGGTCTTGATACGCTATTGTGGCAGACATTATAATATGGGCATCCCAACTTTCTATTTCTTTCTCATGGGTTAGGAGTGAATGCAATTTGACGGCTCATCATGTCTCTAAAATAGGTTTTAGATCTCACGTAAACTTCCTTTAGGATGTTCATTTTCGAGATGTAATTACCTCCATTGCGAGGAGTGATATGATATAGTTTTTGCGGACTTCGGCCCTGTTGACATTAAAAAAAAAAGACCTTTCACCACTTTTGATGGAAATTTTCTTTTTACGAACTACTTGTCAAGTCTTCAAGTCAGGAAATTATAATGCCCGAGTCTTTATATAAGTTCAGATGAAACTTATAACATCGATCACTATGTCTTGAACCTAAATGTTTATGAAAAAATTTAATGCAGCATACAAAAGACTATGTCGTCTGGAAGGAATAATTCCAGCATTGGAGGCTTCTCATGTTTTGGCATATCTTGAAAAGCTTTGCCCTACGTTGCCACATGGCACCAAGGTTGTGGTTAACGTACTGCAGTGGTGCCAGGTATAACGATGCTGCCATCGTCCGTAATAGCATGTTTAATTAATAACAGTACGCCACCATAGTCTTAGATGGATGGTCAAAACATGTGTATGATAATAAGTATAAAACAAATAGAAAGTTACACTTTGATGATAGAAATAAATAGAATTGAAGTAACCTTAACTTTAGGGACGGGCGAAAGTACTACTTGTAAATGCGCCCTGCTTAAAGCAACTGTGCTGTTCCTTATTGTTGCTTTGTTAACGGTGCTACTGATGCTATAAATATTGTGATACATGTATGTCCCATCATTAATTAATGATCATATTTTTTTCGATTAAGTTTCTGGATCTAAGAAACTATTGAGCCCATTGATTCAGTCAGTTAACCCATGGTTTGAACCTTCGATAGTGTTAATTGTGAGTGAATTTGCTAAGAAAATGTTACATGATATTTTTTCAGCTTGAAAACCTATTTCTATGAGAATATGGAAACAATAAAGAAAACATTAAAAAATGAAGTAAAAACTGAGTTTTATTTCCTAAGATAAACCCAAGCCAAGGGAATAGCTAAACATCAGACCAAAAAAACTACAACAGCGCATAAAAGTTGTTGCCAGTTGCTTCAAGCAAGCTACCAATTGAAGTCTGGCTCAAAACACACATACAACTAAAAATCCCTATGAGATCCGAAAGAAAAACAAAATATTTGGAAGTTCAACCAGAATTCACTTGACAAGGGTCTACGCTTACTCATATATCTTCATGATATGCAAAGTCAAAACCTGAACCTATAACCCATGAAACGGTGAAAATAGCTTCGTGATGTTGCATCAGATTGACACACTATCCCCATAAGTTCCAGGATATTCGATGGTTCATTCTTGACTTCTTTCATCCGCTGCAAAGATAAAGAGAAATCGTCGCCTGCCAAGTTATTTTCCCTCTACCATTGACCAAACTGTAATGTACACAAATACGAAGATTTAGAAGCCGTATGAATAACAACTAACAGCTTCTATGAAACTAGGGAGGGGCTAGATGGTGCGGTAACCCCTCTTCACATTTTGTAGTTAAGAAAAAAATTAGTAATGCATGTTTTGCAATAAATTGAATGTAGTAAAGGGAAGTTAACTGCTTTACCTTTTAAGACTCCATGATATTTCTCATAGATCGTTAGCTCCTACTGCACATTTTATCCTTTCAACTGTGATATTGATAAGAGTATTAACTGTTGCCACTGATTCTAGTGATATTTTTGCAGTAGG
This sequence comes from Chrysanthemum makinoi, assembly GCA_910596185.1. Taxonomy (NCBI): domain Eukaryota; kingdom Viridiplantae; phylum Streptophyta; class Magnoliopsida; order Asterales; family Asteraceae; genus Chrysanthemum; species Chrysanthemum makinoi. The sequence continues at coordinate 8,428,082 of OU343223.1, forward strand.
AACTGAATCAACTAAAATCTGGAATGCGACAGTGAGTAACGATCCACCAGTATACTGCCCTTGTCCATCAGGAAGAATGGCAAAACCAGATGGTAGCAAAGCAACATAAGCCGGATCACCCCCACTTAACAAAGCATTCATTGACGCAATATCGACTGGTGCATATATTAGATATGATCCTGTGGCATCACTTGAAGTCTCTTGAAGTATGAGCATGTTGCTCTGGCTTGAATTAGCAGTCTACAGTGTAAACAAGTTGAAATATATATAAGGAAAAGTTATATGAGGGACATCAATTAAGTTCTATTGTTACTTTAGAACTTACGTTGGCACGTAGAATGGAAACACAGTTCCCTGGATCACGACCGTTTGCAATGTGTGCCATTTCTTGAACATGCCCGCAATTTGAAAGAATGTCCCACTGGATATATAACACAAAAATGACGATTAACTTTCAGATATTTGTAGAGTATATGTTTTATAAGGTTTTACATGAATAAATTTGTTACCTCGCTCCTAGAATTTTCATCTCGAAGAAAACTGAAAACCTGTGTTGGTGGAATTGGTAACCAAAATGAAGTAGCAGCACTTAGCACAATACCAAGAGGTCTGCCTGGATCATCCATACTCTTTCGGATCATTACTCGAACATCATCTTCCCCACTGCCAAATAAAGTAGTCCATGTGTGAGCTGTTGAAGCACCAACCCCACTACAGAAGCTTAAAACCATTCTCTCAGCTAACTTCAGCATACTCTTTCTTCCTTCTGGAGTCGCTACAACTATCAAACATATATAGAAAGATGTTTAGTTTATAACAGGTTGTGCTGCAAATAGTACGGATTAATAAAACGTGACTAAGTAATTAGTAAGGATATACTTGCCTCCGACATCTCCTGGTGGAATATTGCTAGCCATTGCACTTGCAATCCGTTCACATTGTCGCTCTAAAGTTGCTACCCATCTTTTGGCACCAAACGCTAGACCAGAGTTAACTAGCACCTTGTGCATATTGTTCACATCGCCATTTTCAACTTCAATGTGTTCAATCCACGTGACCTAGAGATTGAATTATGCACGTTAATGAAAGCCACGTACGTTCACATTTTAAATTTATCTATTCACAAATATAATTAAGTTTTGATGTGAAGCTAGAAGGTGTACCCTTGAGAACCCATTGGGCATTTCTTGAATCAAACAGCCAGATGGCCTTCTTCTATATCTTTGTATCGATGATGAGCGCACACTATCTAATGATACATCAACCACGACCCACATCCCTTCACAGTGTTGTTTACAATACCTAACAAAGCAGTTTTCTCGTGTTGGAACGAGTGGTGAAGGGACCTGATACTCAGCTGTCATCTAGAAATAAATCAACCGTAGTGAATGTTTAGTTTAGACAATTATAGATACAAATCATTATTCTGCAAGACATTATAATTAGATTGATCCCCTTACCAATTGAAGAGCTCCATTGTAATTTCCAGACACTCCGGTTGAAAGTACTTCGGTAGTCGTAGCTCTTGAAACAATTCCACAAAACACACTTGACCATTGATTCTGAAAAATTGATGATATATTATTGACTTCACTATTCATAAGAATGCTGATTAGAAAATAAAATATATTCAACAAGACTTGCCACATCCATTAGAATTTCCACAAGATTCATATGATTCATGATGACAACATTGGAATTCCTTGAAGCTTCAGATTTTAGTCCAGTTGGTCTTGGTCCAATGCTTCTGGGAAATGATCGCATGTAATCATTTTCATTTAAGGTCTCATGAGATGGGTCATCTGGAAATGGTACCCACAAGGGTTCGCCAACCTGAGCCATCCTGATTAATTCCTCCATAGCTGTAACAGCAAGCTCGATAATAATAGGCTTCTCAGCCTCAGTAGTTTCAGACAGGAGTAGGTCACGCGCCGTTTATTTCACCTACCATTCCTGTTGCCGGATGAAAATAGGCACGGGGTAAGTCAAAGCATTGAGATGGTCCATGTGACGAAACATCAGGAAAGTGATTTATTTCTTGCCAACATTCTTGGCAGCAATTCCAGATCAATGCGTCAAAACCCAACAAGGAAATTAAAAAATTATAGTTATACACAACCCACGTATTAAATGTGAGAAAATTTAGCCAGATTTAATAAAACAGTTTGTTCCACATAAAATGATATTAAGAAAACCAAGATATAACACATTACTTTCTCTTTCAAACAACATCCATGGTATAAAACACACGAATATGTAGAGGATGGTTTTAAAAAAAAAACAAACTTACTAGTTATCTCTTTCTTAGGGTAGTGCTAATGGAAAACCACTTTCAAGATAGCAAAAAGAGTAGTTTTCAAGCAAAATTTGAGTGATAATTGCCTGATTTATTGTGAAGACATTTTTAGAGAGAGAGAGATGAAGGAAAAGAAGAGGTTGGAGAATTGAATAGATGACAGCCAAATAAGGAGGAGTTAATGCAGAAGGATATGAAATTGCATTTAATGGAGAATTTAAGCTTTTATTACTTTCAGAGAGAGTGTGTAAGAAACATATTTTTCTTTTTGTTTATTTGGTATCAACAAATATGGTATAAACTTGGTTACCACGACTATTAAAAGTTGCCCTGGTGAGAAAAGAAAGATATCATAGAGGGTTTAGTATTATGTTCACACTTTTATTACACCGAGAGTAAGTTTAGCTGCATGTGTATATGTGTGTATGATGAAAAAAACTAATACTCAATTGATTTTCACAGTATATTTGTAGTTGTATTGTTATATATGTTCATGTATTTGCTTATGTATTGTTATATACGGGTGATTTTTTCAATAACATATATATTAATAAAACTAGCAAAAAGATTCTGAGAATATGTAACAAGACATAAAACACACTCGAAAAACTACCCCATGAGGAGACAAAGTGTGTTGTAACATACGAGGACTTGAGCATCGAGAGAGTGTTGAATGTATGTTGAGACAAAGTAGATTACAAGTAACTTGTACATTTTCGTTATGTATTACAAGTTACATGTTTGTCATCAATCAAAACAAACGAGACTGTATAGATTAAATATCGTAATATTTGCACTAACAATCTCCCCTTTTTGATGATGACAAAGATATGTAAACGTAATAGAAAGTAAAATGTAAAAGGTTACTTGTATCCTTACTACCTTTACATTACCTTCTCCGTTTACACTCTTCTCCCCATTGTTAGAAACAAAAGTGTCCTTGGAGTTTAACTTTATTTCTCCCCAAAAGGCGAGCTTGCATCATCCTAGTGAAGTTAAATCGTCCACTTCAATCCGTCCCTTGTTTGGTAGCGGATCCATGGATCAAATAAAGAGGCTTAACCTACATCAAGGTTAGTTTTATGCAACAAAATTTATGAGAAATATATGAAAAAAGAAAAATGCATAGCAATGTTAGCCTATTTTCTCAACTTTTTATCGAAGCACAAATGCTTGTTGAAAAGTGAGAATGATGCTAAATGCGTGCATGCTCCCCTTGACGGTTGCTCCCCTTGTTTGAGGCGTGGGGTATGATTAAAAACATAAAAAACAAATATTAGTGCAAAACTATATTCGTCATTGGACGAGTAAGTGTTATACAACAAAGTGTGTATAAGATGCATTCAGTAAATTCTTGACGGAAGCTCCCTTGCTCTAGGGCATCAAGATGAACCTTCAAAATAAATATTAGTATAATAGAAGCTTTGTCTTTAGACAAATATGTCATATACAACCAAGTGTATAGGCGATGCAATATGAGTGCTTAAAGGATATTCCTCCTTGTTCTAGGGTGTCAAGAAACACCTAAAATAAGAAAAATAATTGATGCAAACTTCATCCTTAGATGAGTAATTTATATACAATCGAGTGTATATGATGATGAACCTACAATGAAAAACATTAGTGCAATATATTTCATCTTTTCACAAAGAAAAATAAGATGTATATATGTGATAAATGATATAATCAAAGATCTCATGAAGTGTAGTCTCCTAATTACAATCATAAGAAAAGTGAGAATATAATATGATAAAAGCCTACAAAATAATTCCTAGAAAGAAGATATGAAGTCTTCCAGACCACTAGTGGTGCTACTGTTGGTGTCGGTTTACTAGTAGGATTCATGTGGTGATGATAGATGACTTGAGATTTACAAAAGTAAGTTTTCGCTAATCCATGGTGGTGATGATTAGTGAAAGTGGTGATGGAAGGTGGTGGTGATTAGGTAGGAAGCTATTAAGGAGTTAGAAACTCATATGTATAGCAAATATAAAAATATGGACTCATGCAATCCTTTCGTTTGACCAAAGCTAAGAGAAATATGAATGGACATTGCATTTCAATGATGCATAAGGGTTATGATTTGAATGATTTATTGATGCTAACAACCTATTGTTTTGAGCAAGTTCTCATATGCTTCAACCCAAGAGTAATCAATAATGCGTTCTATCTAAGAATATATAAATGAAGATACCAAAAGAAATAAAAGTGATGAAGATAAATTCGTTCATTGATTGACACGAATTATAAAATGACCTATTCTAGGTGACAATGGGAAAGGTAGTATTAGCATGGTTTTGACCGACATGGATGATTATCACTTTGAAAAGAAGTGAAGACAATATGGAAAAATACTAATAATAGTGAGTACCTATATGAGGATGAGAATGACATCATATGAGTGAGAGTTGGATGGACCAATGTGTTGGAGATGGCTGTTTTGATTAATATATCGTTTGCCTTGTGAGGACATACATGATAAGCGAGAAAAGGATAAGATCCTATGATGGTGTTCTAGATAGTGAATTTGTAAGGTGCTAGTTTAAGGAAAATCCTATATGTGGAGATGAAGACATTTGTAAAAACACATGATGCGTTTGTCACTTGATGAGGTATTGGTGCGAAAAAGGTTGAACTAGTTGTGGTTTCATGAACCGGTCTTAGCTAAGTGGTGTTTACCTATGTGTTGGTATTGTAGAGTCTAAGAGACAAAATTTGACAAAAGACAATTATGTGAATGGATTTCTCTCTCCCTTAATGGTGGACATCAACATAATGTAATGTATCAAATAAGGAATGACAACAAAGTGTTTAGGAGGTTATTCGGGCTAATGAAAGAGATGAGCTTAGTGATGTTTTTCTGGATGATGGTTAGCATACAATGAACTTCATCCTTAAAGTCATGTACCTCTTCTCGATTAATACGAGATGATCGTATGATGAGGCATGTGGTTTCCTAATAGGAAGTGAAGAGGATTAGAGTATTGTTATAACTAAATAATGATGGAGGTGATTTTTGGAAAGCGGAAGCAAAAATGAGATTTGGAAAGAGGTGGGTTGAAAGACAAAATTGCAAAGCCAACCCTCTAGAACTTAATTCTATATGCTTTAAACTATATGCAAGTGTAGGGGTCCCATAAAGCATAGTACTAATCTACGTAGCAATAAAGGGATTATGCAAAATGAGCATATAAAAGTTAGAACCAATTGAGATAACAAATAATTTGTTATCAACCTACAAAACAAATTTGTTAGTGACAAAAGATGTTAACATGATAGAAATCAAATGATAACATATTATATAAGCAAGAACAACACATTGCACTTTAGTAGACAAGAAATCACCATACAAGATAGCATCAAGACAATCATATTATGCAAGAATACAACTTTATTCAAGACATTTCATTTTGAGATTGTTTTGTCGTTAGACTTAGACGATATATAACATACTTGGCTTATAAATGAACACAACAATCTATGTGATTAATTTGTAAGATAAAAAGGCTTCTAAAAGTTTGTCATACCAGCACTTTGACATATTTGTATACTGCAATAGCAAACAAATTATGTGACAAGAAGCAAAAGAAACAAGATGAAAGATTCATGCAAGCCATGTTTAAGACATAACAATTTGGAGCATGTATCATTTAGATCATACTACACATAGATATAATGAATGCCAACTAATAGCTTTCAAACACAAATATATCATATCAAAATTATCACATATCAAAATGACATATTATGAGTTCATAAGTAACATGTTAATCATGCTAAGGATAATTCAAAAGTAAGTATCATGCAAATAAAGTTTAGGTTTTAAACGTTTAGTAGCATGAAATAAGAATACAAAGCATTATAACCGTACTAAGGTTTACACATTTGACATGTTATCAAACACTAAGATAATGTCAAATCAACTTATCGTATCAAACAAGAACATGTAATCAACACATGTAAGTGCAATGCAAGTGGTTTTAAAGAAAAAGTCATATATACTACTTGTTTGATTAGTATTCCTAAAGCGAGGCAAACTATCAATGTTTTAACACTTACTTTAGGCAAGTATAGGAATACAGATTTTCAAGTTGGAGAATGAATATGAGACTATTACTAGCGGTGCTCAATTAAGGCTAAACACACCATTTTACGGGTGATTCCACATACCCAACTTCTCTACAGGAAGCAATTCAACCGTTAGGTCAAATTGAGTTTCTAGTGCAATAGGTTCTCCAATAGTCATTCTCATGTTAGAAAGATGGGAACTCCTACTTTTGCATATTAAAGTGCATAAAAGATGATAGTTTACCAATACTTGGCTTAATGTGACTTAACTAATATGCAATATAACTAAAGTGATGAAGACGTCATGTTATACACATGAATTTTAACAATGGTGTGTTTGATAAACAATGTGTTTTAATCTTGTGTTTAGAATCTAAGGTTGTTCAAATTACATAGCTAATTGTATGATCTAATGGATGACATCTTTTATGTTGAAGTGTATACTTTAAAAGTGATTTGATTATCTAAGACTAGGGAATGGAATATGTTAAATTAAGAATGTTCTCAAGAAAGCTCTTTGGAACTTTATTTGACAAGAATCTAAATAAGGTTACTAACTTCAATAGATCATGTGTATGTTCTAGAGATGTGTAGTTTAACCTTGGATGTGCACAAGGTTTGAGCAAGGTTAGGTTATGATGTACGCTTGAAAGGAAATGAATACAAATAGTATCTTTCAACAAATGAGATTATCGCATGGGATAAAGTTATCATGCTTATGAAAATAAGTATGACAAGATGAATTGGATATGCTAGTTCATAGAACTTTTGGATGTTCGTTTCAAGATCATTTAGCCAATGAGGTGTAATGAAATCTCTTGTAACATAACCATATATGTCATGAGAGATGATGCATAGGATATACAATATCCTTTTAACAAGATGAATACTTTAAGCATGATTTCTTAGGCATAATGTTTTTCAAAACATCATGTTTTCCTAAATGAAGATATGAAGCCAAAGTGTTTGAATTGGATAGTCCCATCTAAATAAACTTGGTCTCAAGATTATATTCACTAGATGATGACAAGAGGAATTCACTCGAGTTTCTTATGTATACTCCTCAAGAGTCATTGTTGCTTGGGGTGTATGATGTTGGCTTTGAGATTGCATTTTAACATATGTTGTTAAAATGTTGATTTAGTTTAGAAATTTATCGAAGTTTAATGACAAATTATTACTAATACTTTGATAATTTGTGAAGGTAGTACTACTTATACCTAGTGGAAATTGACAACAATTACCAAGAGCACCATGCTTATTTGATAGTTGAGGTTCTAGCCATAATGAATTATCTAAGTCCTTATATGTGGGAAAGAATGTTTGAGTTTGTTCAAACGTGCATTTGATTCAGTACAAGTGTTGGACACAAGGGCTTTTTGAGCAATACACTCAACAAATTCAAATGATGGTAAGGATGGTGGATTGGTTGATCTAGGTGGTAGGTCTTCTAGTGTGTCTAAAAAAGGATGTGGTGATGTAGGGGTTTGTTGTGCTATGTGAATACTTAGGTTGATTGTCCATAGATGTTGAACATAAAAGTACGGATACTAATTCTTATGGTTCATTGGTTGCTACAACTAGTGGGTGAAGTGCTTGAAGTTTTGGTTATGTCTATGAAGCTTAGGGGTTGAGGTATAGGTTCACCTTGAAAGGGCGCGTTTGTTTTAAAGGATGCTCTTGGAAGTTCATGAGCAATACGCTTAATGGTGCCAAAAGATGGAAGAGGGATAGTAGGTGTCAAAGAGGGATAAGTGGCACATTGGGTTGTTTGTTTTGGATAAGTGTTTCAACATGTGTTGTTAAAATACTTGGGTGTTGATTTTTAGGATATGACTTTTAATGACTACAATCGTAAGTCGCATATACTTGAATATTTAGGATGAAATACTTAAGTTGTCAATCCTAATTTGTTGAGATTATAAAGCTTAGATTGAACTCAAGGATAACAAGACTTGATAGTATGTCTTTAACATACATGTGAGTTATGACTCTATGTAAATACTTATAGTCTTGAAGGATGACACATTATTTTCATGTTAACCAAGTGAGGCAATACATGTAGATACAAAACAATATCTATAGTCATATGATAGACTTGTGTATGATATCTTTGCAAATAATGAGTCAGATTGTTAGTCTTGGTAAGTCATCTAAGTCATCATGCAAATGGGTGAGAGATGTTGGTGGTGTTTGCACAAAGTACAAGTTTTGGAGACTTTGGTAGTGAAGGTGTTTTTGGATGGTGGTGGGTGATTTGGTTTGGTGGGTTGGAGTACTTAAGTTTTGAAAGTTCACATCTTGAATGGGTGATGAGATGTTGAGAGGTAATGAGTCCGAGGATGAAGAGTTCAAGTTAATGAAGCAACAAGATCGAATGCTAATCCTAGTGGTTTCTCTTAAGTGAATTATTTGAGGTTGAGGATTTAGTCATTTTGACTTTGCTTTGAGAAATGCTAAGCTTAAGGAAAAGTAACAATGAGAAGTGTGAAAATGACCATCTTGAATGTGATTTATGGAACTAAGGATTCATGCATGATGTGTTAATCCATACAAAGATGGTAGTTTCTAATGAGATGGAAGTGTCTAAGATCATGTCAAACATCCTAAGTTAATTCATTGAGGATGTGTTGAGTGAGGTATGAAAGATATGCATTAACAACTATCCTAGAAACAAAATTTGGTAAATTAGATTTAGTAAAATTAAACAACTTACACAGTAGAATCCACGGCACAATTTTTCATACAGTGGAACCCTTAATTTGGTGCCGCTGGTCGCACAATACTGAGGCAGCGGTACCAAAATGCATATGACGGTACCAAATTTTTGGTGCCGTCTAATCGTGAACACGAGAAAACTTCTGGACCCATTTTTTAGGTGTGGGAGTTTTCAAACACAATTTTTGCTTAAAATATGTGACATTAATCATTTCTAGTTAGGAAAAGTCAATAACACATATACAAACATAGTGGAGCATAGACTTTGACCAAGGCTACGATTTTCACATATAAGTGAAAATGGGTAAAATTTGATAACTGCAGTGTGTTATATCCCCTGCATGAACCAGTTAGCATACATCAATGTTTTAAGTTAGTTTATCATCCTCTGGTGAAAACATATAAATCATACAACATTGTTTTTGTCCTTGTACCAAACACTCTCTTAAAACCTTCATTTTTCAAAGTACTTGACTAATTTACTTAGTACTCATTGCTAAGTGAGTTATGACATTTCATAAGTTATGCGAGATGTTAGTATAACCTATGCAAATGAAGTGATCTAATTCTACAAGCGATGGTAAAACAATTTTCCAACTTAGTGCACAAAATCTAGCAAATAACCTATTGTGCATAAACAAGAAATCGTCAAACAAGCGAATAAATAACATGGCAAGATTGACACTTATATTATGCAAACAAACAAGTGTAAACAACAATTTGAAAATAAGCAAGCAACATATATGCAAACAACATAAACAAGTGGTCATTTAGCATAGCATAACAAGAAAGACACTTTTAGATCATTTTTTAAATATGGCGATGTATACCAAGCTTGATTAGTTTCCTTTAAACATATTACCAAATTATTTAGTTTCAAAGGAAGTTGTATCAAAGTTCTAAGAATACCAACTTAAATTGCTTGATTCAAAATTTTGAGTTTTTATGTTAAGCGAAACTTAATATCTTTGACATACTGTAGTATTTGGTCTATTTCACTTATTTAAAATTAGACTCAGGCTATGAGAGTATTTTTAAATGAAAGTAGACTCAATTCCCTTTAAAATGATAGGTGGCTCGACTGCATGCGGACTTACGGTTAATTAGTTATGATTTTTGAAGTTGCCCAAAAAGCTGCATCTTGTACACGTTCCACGGAACCAAATAAAGGGATCCGCCCTTTATAAGATTTGGTGCGTGGTCCCTAGGCGGAATTCACCAAAACTAGTATTTGACATAGAGAAACGTGTGTGACTTACTAGATTTCATAGTAAACATATAATACACATATTTAACAACATATCTACTTATGTAACTTATCTTAAACATTTACGGAGGTGATTTTTCAACTAAATTTATAGTTATCCCAAACACTCCTTTAAAATCATATTTCTTCGTAAATTTTCTATAAGCACACAATACAATACTTACTAGTTCTTTCAACAAACTTTTATTTTATTTTTCAAGAAAACCTTCAAGCTTGTATACAAAGTTACATTTAACAACAAAATTTCTAAGTATAACAAGCAAAATATTTTTCATATTATTTTTCACTTCAATGGTAATTTGATACATGGATCGTACTCTATTTTAAAACCATTTGTTTTGAAAATAAGAGCTACATGGCTCTGATACCAATTGTGGAAAGCGTAGGGGGTGAATACGTTACCGTTTATAAACTTTAGATCTTTAGTATCAAATTGCTTATGAAGCTTGTTATAATATGAAAGTACCAATTATTGTTTGTGACTAATATAAAGTATGGTAAACCAAGTTGTCACACAATCATGAACATCAAACCACATCACAAACAATAGTATAGCGCAAGTATAAAAGTAAAGAGATAAAGAAAGGAAAGTGCAAACCGAACACGAGGATTTATAGTGGTTCGGTCGCGGATCTCCTTTCCGCCCTACTCCACTCCTCAGTACCCAACTTCGAGTTACTTCACTAAATCAACAAGCTCCCTTCTCGGAGGAAAACCCTTACAAATTAAACACACTTTTCGGTACAAAGCTAAATACGGGTTCTAGTTAGAGAGAACCAACCTAACGTCGCCTATACAATATTTCGGACACTAAGCTAGATGTCGAGTTCTTTTACAAGAAAACAACCACTCCCAATAAGTTTTATGGCCCAACATAATAAACCTTGTGTTTTATGGCACAAACACATAAACCATCTAATCTAGTTTGGTGAAAGTGTTGTTATGATGCAATGATGTTTACACTAATGATCCATGACACAAATGTCTAATGGATATGAATAACTACTTCTAAATGAACTTCCATTGATAGGAAGCCTTCATGATGAAGATCACAAGTTCCCTAAACTTGTTGTGATAGATCTTCAACTTGTGGTGAGTGGGGATGGCTAGATCTCCAAACTTTCCTTGGTTGATCAAAGAGTATGCTTACAACAAAGATGAATGTTAGAAGCATTATGATCATGATCATTAGGGTGTTTAATGTATGTTACTACATTGTTAATGATTGATCTAAATGTATGCAAGAAGGTGGAGAAGATGTGTTTGAAGTGGTGAAGAAATGGGAAAACAATGGGCTTCTATTTATAGCCAAAAGTGGGCCGAGGCGTCCACGGACCAAGGAGCCCTTTAAAGGGTTCCGTCCTTTATACAATTTGGTGCGTGGGTGCACGCGGAAAAATCTAAAAATCTTTCTTCAAATCTTTCCAAGATATTACCAAATCTTACTAAGATCACATTTGATATATTGAGTGTCAATCTAACCAAAATATTCAAGTGATCTTCTAAGGATTTCAAAGATGATGCATGACATGATGTAACATGTATTTCCATTTTTGATTAAAAAGGTTTATCAAGGTAAACTTGTAAAATGTATTATGTAACTAGTTAATAAAATGTCTAGTTACCTTTTGAAATACTTGTGAATGCAAAATGTAAAATGAGGTTGGAAATAGAATGGTTAACCTATTAAAATACTTAGTGACTCTAAATGTATTTTAAACATTCTAAATGATTTGTTAATGGGTTTGATCATAATGCCACATAACAAACATATGCGACGTGTTGTAACATCGAGGACTTGAGACATCGCGAGGTGTTGAATGTATGTTGAGACAAAGTGTGATTACAAGTAACTTGTACATTTTACGTTATGTATTACAAGTTACATGTTTGTCATCAATCAAAACAAACGAGACTGTATAGATTAAATATCGTAATATTTGCACTAACAATTTTGTCAGGATAACTGGCGTAAGGGATCATAAACGGCGTCGGAAGGAGGCTAAACGTGGATAACTTTCGTTTTCTGAGCTACTTATGAAATTTTTGGAATTTTCAGTCTTAATTTTCGAGAATAAGTAAACATCCATTTCACAAGCATTATATCCTAGTTGATGAGTCTTATATATATTACCGCCGATTTTCTGAAGGTTTCGTTTGTTTTCTTCAAAATTAATGCTTGAGTTTAATTTATCAAGAAAAGTTACATAAGATTGGAAGGACTTTTCACGCACATTCTTCTTGGAAAGGATTTACTTTCACTACTTCACCTACCGGATCCTACCAAGCTAATCAGGGAGTATTAGTGTCTTTAGTTTTAATTACCTCCTATTATCATAACTTTGATACTTTCGGGGAACATTGGGGACAATTGTTCAGGTT
>OU343223.1:8440912-8588104 GCA_910596185.1 Chrysanthemum makinoi
TTCATAAACCTGGTTACCCACATCATTGCAATACTTCCATTAGGCAACCTCTTGCAATATTTAATGCTCAAAATTAGTGTACACATCACAAACAAAAATTCTATGTGTTTGTACAGTCAATTTAGACAATAACATGTCCAATAGATAAATGTAACGAATTCACCTCTTGAAGACCCCATATATAAGATAGAATTGCCACACACTCACACACCCGGAACAACAGTCATGATTGCGTTAAATATTTTGTATATGTGTCACCCCGGTAGGATTATAAGCTTATCAAGTTGAGCTTAATGCCTTTATAAAGCTCATAAGCTTGACTTGACAGGCTTACCAATTTTTTTTATAATAAACAACCCCTTAAGCCACATAGATAAGCTAATTCAAATACTCCCAAATAATATGATTATAAATCACACCATAATAACAAACGTGATTTCACAAACAAAAAAATATAATATATACCGATAAGTAAATAAAGTATACCTTCAATAGTGTCTCTCGGAGTATTGAAGCCCAAACCAATACTCTTCCAGAACCTGTTCCCACCTTTCCCTGGCCTCTTGCCCTTTCCAGAACATGTTCTTCGAACTGCGAGACAACATCAAACATTTAAATCACTTGCTAATTTCAACAAAATCATACAGTTCCAAAAATATTGTAATCCTCCAAGAACCCAAAAATATGAAAATGTCAAAGATAATGTAATTAAGGTTGATACACTTACAAATTGATTTAAAAATCTTGAAATTGAATCTGTCTCAACCAACCTGGAAAAGTATAACACAACAAAATCAATACATGGATAGATTAAGCATCTGAAAGAAATTGTTTGAAAGAAGAATAAAACTCAAAAAGTCGCACCACCATATGTGTGCCTACTTCTCTTAATCATCTTGTGATCAACCGTATAACTTTTCTGGTCGCTGGCATTAATACATCATGTTCAGTGAGTCGTACTCTTAAATTGCAAAAAGAAGAGACACTTGTATGCAATTGTTTTCAAAAACAAAAACAATAAATAACTATGGCAATAGCTCATACAACCGTATCTGGAAAGAAACATGACGAAGCAGAACATAAATTTTATTCACCTTGAACTTCAACATCAAACAGTCTGATATGATCGGTTTCTGTAACGTTGGTTGACCATGAAACATAAAACAGTCGTGTTCCCGATCACCACGAACAACCTGTGGTGCGGCTACAGCAAAAAGAAAAAAGAAGGTAATAAATAAAGAGATGGAATACGTACATAAAAAAATATAAGAAATCTTAATAAACATAAATCTATACGCCTGCCATGGCTGCAACCATAATAAGTTGCCATGCCAAGATGAAGAGAATCTAAGCTTTATCGAATTCACTAAGAATCATCACAGCCTACTACAATTGTTATCACCATCACTAACATCTCATAAAAATAAATGTGGTACTTAGCACATGACTATTTTTTGGCCAAAAAAACGTACGAAGATGATACATCCCCCATGGCTGCAACTATAATAAGTTGCGTTGCCAAGACTGAGACAATCTCAGCTTCAATCTAAAAGGCCAAGAGTTGTTACAACAGCCTCTTACAAACAACGACATCATCATCTACATCTAGGAAACGAAAAGAAAACATAATCATGTTCAAGTCAAGCAAGGCAATAAACCCGTAAAAGTACACAAACATTGCACCATCTTCACAACTAATTTCAATAATTTAAAAGCACTAAAATCATCCTAAAATCAACGACATCATCATTAACATAATTATGATATTATTCTAAGCGCGGGTTTATTGTTTCCTTATATGAGAATGATGATATTCATTCCTCATATAGCAATCATGTAAACAACAGTAAATCTCAGACAGGTAAACAACTGAAAAGTAGAAACCCACCAAAAAGAATGCAGTTGAAGAATTGATGGCTTCACCTGTTTCAACATCTAGCTATCACCTCAGACTTTTTTATAAGTGGTACCAAAATCTTGTGCTCGGATTCGTCCCCAAACCACTGTTAAGGTATAAAAGGAATAGACACCTTAATCCACCTTACCGCCGCATAACAAAAACCACTCTTAATTCAATATTCTAAAGAAAACAATAAAAAATTAAAAAGATATGAATACTTGTACCTGCTCCTGATTCTATTTTTTCCGTTTGATGCGATGTTGTCGATGATCAGCTGCTTATTCCGGCGTTCAAAGGTTCACTTGATTCACGGGTGTTTGGATCTGTGTTGTCGTGCGTATGTTTGGGGGGTTTTGATGATGAACTGAGTGTGTGGCTTTTTGATGAAAAAGGAAGTGGTGTGTAAATCAGTGTGTGTTTTTTGGTATTAAAAGTGGGTTATAGAAGAGGCGGAGTGGATCTGGAATTTTCTGGGAGGCTTTTTGATGAAGGAGGGAAGGAGGGAACCGACACACTGTTCATTCGAGTTGCTACCAGCAACTTTGGGAACCAATCACAGGCTGCCATGTATAAAGAATGCTTCTAATGACAATAAACCAACCAATAGAATGTGAGATTTGGGTGCTAATTACCATATAACACATGTGCTTTGCCCCACTCATCGAACGCCTTTTAGTATATATTTATAATTTGGACACTTTATTGATTTAATAATATTTTTACATTGAAAATAAGAGTACATTTTGTGTTATACCGATAAGCTTAATAACTTGTGTTTTTCATTTAAGATGTGTTTTAATAATGGCCAATTTTTTAAATTTGCATTTATAAATAAGTGTGTTAGTTTAATATTTTAAGCATTCTATTTTAAAAAGGTTACAAATGCTTTATAATACGGTATAGATTTTCAATTTCTCTAAGTCTGTATATCAAGTTAACTAAAAATTATACTCCGTATTAATTAGAATATAATCCAGTATTTTCAAATAGTTAGATTTATAGGTCAGGCTATAAGCATTTAGCTAGACAGGTCTAAATTAATATTATACTTCTCTTTAAAACGTGCTGATCTGTCCCATATATAACGTGTACGTAGACCCGATATCAAATATGTAACGAGTTATGACATCCATGCAAAGGTGTACGTAGACCCGTATATCACGTGCTGATATGTCCCATAGATGTCAAAAACACACAAGTTGTAACGTTTTATGTATTTCAAAAAGGACTGATAAGTGACCATCACCTCGAAGTGCGATCTGAATGGCCAGCTCTATAATCGAAGATAATGACTGCTTTTACTCCTTCAATTCATGCATGATACATGTGCGAAGAACCTAGCTTCCAGAACTGTTGTACAAAATTTGATTCATATATTGGGTTTTCTAACTTTCTGCTTAGCTTGAGTTAAGCATACCAAAATACACATAGACCTACTGAAAAGTGCAGAAGATTCAGCGTAAAGAATGCAGACAGTATCTTTTATGTAGGTCGCAGTACTTTTCGATATCTTTGTTATGAGGCTGTTAAAAAACTCATATATATATATATATATATATATATATATATATATATATATATATATATATATATATATATATATATAGAAATAAAATCAAATAAGATCAAACTTAAAGTTGTTAAATGAGATCAATCTAAATTTGACAAGTGACACTATTCTTATAACAAAAATAATTTTTTATTATTACTACAAAAATGTTAAAGTTTTGATAGATTTCTTTAAAATTTACTGAAACCTAGTGATACACTTTTGATTTGAAGTGTAATGTGTATCGAGTTTTTGTATGTGTATCGATTTGGAATATTTATTAGTGTAATGTGTATCCAGTGTACATAATTCAAACTCATGTATGGTTATTAGTTTCTAAAATGTTAATTTGTATTAAAATATTATATTTTTGTGTATTATTGCTAAAATTGTTATTTATAAATGTTTTAGTGGCTTTTTAGACTTGATCTTATTTTTGACTTTAAGTTTGATCTCATTAACCTCCCCTATATATATATATATATATAGGAAGTGATCAAATAAGAAGAAAAACTAAAATAAGAAGAATAAGAAAGATTTTTAGCATTTTAAATAGGAAGGAGATATTTAGGGAGATGCATCCATTTTTGTAGATCATCTAAAATGAGTGGTGTGGTTTCTTCTTATCATTCTTATTTTAATTTTCTTCTTTGATCCTAACTATATATATATATATATATATATATATATATATATATATATATATATATATATATATATATATATATATATATATATATATATTTCCTCAATACAAATTTGATTCCTTTAGTTTCTAGTGATTTTGTATCGATGGTATCTTTTTATCTCTATTTCAAATGTACAAACATATATATGCAAAGACAAAACATGTCTATGCTTTTATACTGGCCGGACGGAACAATGATCAAATATTACTGAATGTACAATTTTTTTTGAATAGTAATATAATAAACCGGGTGTATTTAAGATGCATTTAGAAAAATCAATGGACCGCCTAACGAAGCTATGGGAAACCATTAAAACATTCTAACGAAGCTTCAAGCTGGTGGGGAAAGAAAGTATATTGGTTGATGATGTTGGTGGTACTTCGAATGTTGCTAACCAAGGAATGCAAGTGGATGATTCTAGGCAAAAAACTAATGGTAATACCTTGAGTTCATTTGCTGATGTGCTCAACAATGATAGAAACAAAACTCAAGTTAACTTTCGTGTTCTGACTATGCCTGCTTCTAGCGAATGCGCAGTAGTCATACCTAGATCATATGTAGAGGAGGTAAGTGGCAGATTGGCTAATTAGTTACACGGTTATTTCATCGGTAAATGTGTGACGTTTCCAGTTGTGCAAAATTATTTTTTTAACACTTGGGGAAAATACGGCATACAAAAGATTATGATGAACGCAATGGTTTTTTATTTTTCAAATTTTGTTCCAAAAAGGGGTTGATGATGTATTTGAGAATGGTACTTTAATGATCTGTACCATACCGATAATTCTTAAAAAATGGACTACTTCTACTAGTTTGAAACAAGAGGAGTTAACTCGTGTTCCGATTTTGGTTAAACTTCATGATGTTCCAATGGTGGCATCACTGCTGATAGACTTAATGCTATAATAACTAAGATTAGTAAACCGTTAATGCTTGATTCATTTAATAGTATGATGTGCAATGAATCATGGGGACAAAATAGCTACGCACATACTATGGTTGAAGTAAGTGCTTAAAGCACATTGAAGGACTCAATGGTTATTGCTAACCTAAATTTGGATGATTAGGGATACATGTACGAAAAAATTACTATTGAATACAAATGGATTTCTCCACGATGTGCTAATTAGGGATTTTTGGACATAACTCTAAACATTGCCCTAAAATGGGTCCTACTAAGCCCATGAATTGTGGGGAACAATGTTTTGAAAGGCTCAAGGCGCACTAAGGCGCAAAGGATTTTTGGAGCCTTGAGGCGAGGCACAGATCAAGGCACGGGCTTCATCAATACGAGGCGTAGTGAATAAATAAAATTTTAAAAGTTTTGCTTGGCATTTTATGTAGTAATTATGACATAAATAACACTAAATTACTTAATTTATCAAAACAAATCTCAAATTCAAACCCAAAATATTAACCAATGTATGAAGATGATGGCATGATGACATTTCATTATCTCATGTTCGAAATTGAAGGAGAGGCATGTATGTATAAACACTTGAATTGAAGGATAAAACTATCAAATTTTTGGATTCAGTTAGCTTCTAGGTTAGGTTTCACTATATGAATTAGATGAATGTTAAATTTAAAAACAATGTTCAAAATCGGTCATCTTCTAGGCATTTAAGGCGCAAAGCTCAAAGCCCAAAGTGGCGCTTTGTGCATGTGTGGAACGTTGACCTAAAAAATCCCTAGAGGAGCTTTGGTAGAAACGCCTTGACCTAAAAATCCTTAGAGTTGGAGGTTTAAGCACAAATGGTGCGTTTGTTTTTGCATATATGCTAATTTAAGATGTGGATCACTGCATCATATATATGTTGTTTTTTAGAGTAATAAATTTTTAAGATGTAAGAGTCTTTTACCTAAAAAATAGCATCTCAATGACAAAGCTTTAAATGTTAGGAGTTTGATTTTTATGTTTATATGAAGCAAATCTTGTAACCATTTAAAAAAAGCAAAAGCAAAGAAAAGTTTGTTATTTTGATTTCTATTTCTAGTCTATTCAAAGGACATGTCGGATCCTTTGGGGACTTAAATAACATGTTTGCTTTGATTTTAAACCCAAGAGACGCCACCCGTAGATGAAGTCAAGATTTTATCACACTTGTGGAACTTGTGAATCTCTCATAGGAGTAAAGATTTTAATCTCAATCGGTTAGAATGGATCTATTAACCAAAAACTGCATGTTCCATAAAACTGTAAGATCACACGGTATGCATACCTTTAACGTGCCAAATGCACCCTTCTTGAGCCGATGGCATGCCAGACGTGATAGTAGACAAAATGCCATTCGTGAGCCAAAGGTGTTTCAGCCATTTAAATGGCTTATGCCATTTGCTTTATATATATATATATATATATATATATATATATATATATATATATATATATATATATATATATATATATATATATATATTATGAGTGAGTGGGTTGTTTAGTGGCATCTACAAGTAATGTTAGTGGTGTGTTATGAGTGAGGGTATTTTAGTTATTGGTGTGTTGTTGGGAGGGTGATGAGGTGGTGCTGAGGTGACATACAAATAACGTGTTATTTGCTCTTCCCTCACCATGTGCTCTAATATGTGATTATTTGTTCCATCATTTTGCTAGCTATGACTCAAGGCTTTTGGTCTAGCGGTATATGACTTGCACACCAATCTAAAGGTTATGGGTTCAAGCTTCGCTAGAGGCATTTGTGAGATAGATAGTATAGGGTATTAAAAAACTACAGTTAAGAGAGAGAGAGAAAAAAAAAAAAAAAAAAAAAAAAACTTGTAACTATGGCCTTTCTATTTATAAATTTTGCGGTTAAAAGGTAAACGTTTCTTGAAAATTTATTATATGTTTTCATGTGCATGTATCACAAAGGTCAAATATGTCTAGATACTGGGATTAAATTCATGCTTATTGCTTAATGACTTAGATAAGCATGTAATCTAGTGAGACAAGACTTATATGATCATGCATCAATTTTTTCCGCTAGCTAGTAGATCTGAGACTTTATAACCTCGTATGAAAAACTGTTTGTTTATAACTTAATAGAAAAAGATGACTTAAAATATTAAGTAATAAAACTAAGGTTGTCTGCATTAAGTCATCTTTTAATTAGGATGACTTAATAAAAAAAATTAGCAAACAACATATAGATCATGTTAGACATGTATCACACAGTAGATACAGACTTTATGACCGCGTAACTGGATTTAAGTGTTCAAGAAATCAAAAAGTTCTAACATTCTTTTAAATATCTTACATTAATTATCGTTTACTTTTGTATCAGGCAAGGTTAGATCCGAGTCTATAAGTGATCAAGCTCAGAAATTATTTTTTTTTACGATTACACAATAGACTAACTAAACACGACACGTGACTCAAAATTCGAGGACTAAGTTCATTTTGAAAAAATCGAGACTTTTGTCAAACATTAACACTACGGGAAAAATTCCATGAATTTCCGTGAACCCACTTAGGTCCACCCCAGGTATCAACTGATCGAAAACATATAACTCACATTGACACCATGTATATTCAGGAGAGAAGTATGTGGCTAATATATTTTTTATTTCTTTATCTATGGTTGGAAGATTATTTATGCACACAGAATCATGCATGTGGTAGTCCATTTTTTCATTACTGGCAGAGCCATGATTCGACATTATGGGCCGGTTTGGTAGGACGCGACGTATTGGAATAGAAAGCGATTGGAATGAATGACGTACGTAATGAGATAAACGAGGTAATGTAATGATTCATTAATACTAGTAGGAATCAAGTTGGTGAGTAGCTGTCTTTGAGGGGTGTCGCGAGGTGAAGCGGCATTCGAGCGCCAAAATTTGTCCCGTTAATAATTATATGCATGTGTAGACATATTTTCACGAAGAAAAAGGTATTTAAATGAGAAAAATATCTTAAAAGAATAGCATTTTAGAACGTTTAGATAACTAATTGCATTACATCTTATAAACGGTGACACTTTATATATATAATATTCTTAACGAAAGCGCCGTTATATAATTTAAATGCGAGCGCCAAAATATAAGCCGATGCGGTCATGGGACGGCCCTGCAAGTTGGGTTGATAACTTGATATGATAGAAAGTAATGAAATCGAAAAAAGAAAAAGATTATACTATCCATTGATAATAATAATACAGTACGTTTATAAATAACGCAAATACTTGTCCTCGAACTACAATCAGGAAAATTAAACCATTTTTAAGATTTATAACTAGGCCATGCATATACTATAAATCGTGTAGCTTATCATAAGTACGAAATGATTTCGTTTTCTTATAAAGTGTACGTTGTTCGACTTTGTTATAATATGGTAATAAGTTTAAATCACTTGAAAATGTATTTAACTTGCCATTTTTTATGGTTGTATGTATCTATCTTTTTTTTTTTTTTTTTTTCACATTGTATCACTAAACCTCCAGCGTTAGTCGCTACGTAATGCCGTTAAGCGCTTTGCATCGTTAGTCCTATACTAGACGGATTTAATAAATAACTTAAAATTTGGTTATCTTACGTATTGAACTTGCATCGTTGGTTCTTTTATCTACGATCGTTAAAAATAACTTAAAATTTGATTTTCTTATGTTTTCGTCCGTTTTTTTCATTTTTAGTAGTTTTACCGCGTTTTCGTTTGTTTTAACACGTTTTTCTTAGTTTTTCGCGTTTTCATCCGTTTTACAAGTTTTCATTCGTTTTACACGTTTTCATGCGTTTTTACGTTTTCTTACGTTTTGCACTTTTAGCGTTTTAACCGCGTTTTTCACATTTTCATCCGTTTTCGCGTTTCATCCGTTTTTGCGTTTCGTGTATTTACCGCGTTTTTGTCCGTTTTAACGTTTTAAATTCGGTTTAAACCGTTTTTGTCGCTTTCCCGTTTCCATCCGTTTCTACACGTTTTCATCCGTTTTTACACATTTTCGTCCGTTTTTTCACGTTTTCATCCGTTTTTACATGTTTTCATTCGTTTTTGCACGTTTTTAGATATGTATTTACACGTTTTCGTCCGTTTTAACACGTTTTCATTCGTTTTAACACATTTTCGTCCATTTTTTCACGTTTTCATCCGTTTTTATATGTTTTCACTTGTTTTTGCACATTTTCGTCCATTTTTTAACATTTTCATCCGTTTTTACACGTTTTCATTTGTTTTTGCACGTTTTCGTCCTTTTTAAGACATTTTCGTCCATTTTTTCACGTTTTCATCCGTTTTTACACGTTTTCGTTCGTCTTTGCATGTTTTCGTCAATCACATGGCAGCGTCGCGAGCAGCGTGTAAATCGACGAACTTTAGTTCGTCTTAACACGCGTTTTCGTCGTATTTCTGACGGCGGAAACATCAAAAACGAACAAAACATGCAAAGGCGAAAAGCGTGTAAGCGGATGAAAAAAATGGGCGAATGTCAAACAGGGCGAAAACGTATGGCGTGCAAAACAAATGGCGTGTGAAACGAATGAAAATGATAAAAATGGGCGAAAATGTGTAAAACAAGCGAAAATGTGTTAAGTGTAAATCTGAGGCAGCGTGCAGAAACAAATTAAAACAAAGCGGATGAAAGCGTGAAAATTGGGCGAAAATGTGTTAAAAGCGGACGGCGTATCTGGCCAGCGTGCGAAAATTTAAAGCGTGTAAGCGGATGAAAGCGTGAAAAAACGGACGAAATGTAAGCGGATGAAAACGTGTAAGCGGATGGCGTAAACATGAAACATGCGGGCAGCGTGTTTAAGCGGGCGAAATGTGTTAAACGAGACAAAAACTTGTAAATACGCGCGTGCAAAAACGGATGACGTGAAAAATGGATGAAAACATGAAAAGCGTTTATGCTAAAAGCGGACGAAAGTGTAAGCAGAGATGGCGAAAAGCGGATGAAAACGTGTAAGCGAATGAAAGCGTGTAAAATGGATGAACGTGAAAAGCGAGGCGAAAAAGTGTTAAAACGAACGAAAACGTGTAATAACGGACGAAAACATAAGAAAATCAAATTTTAAGTTAATTTTTAACGATCTTTAGTATAAAGGACCCACGATGCAAATTTAGCGTAAGATAACCAAATTTTAAGTTATTTATTAACAGTCGTTAGTATAAAGGACTAACGATGCAGGGTTTTTTGGTAACGGTTACACAGAAAGGACTAACGATGGAGGTTTAGTGATACAATGTGAAAAATAAAAGATAGATACATACAACCATAAAAAATGGTAAGTTAAATACATTTTCAAGTTACTTTGGGGAATTAGACAACAAGTAATTGTATTCAGAGTTACTATGACTTGTAACTGAAGATGAAAACTGAAATGTAGAGGAGGAGAAAGAGATATATGATCACATGAAGGAGAAAGCATATATAGTTTTAGAATACAAATCTAAAACAAGCATAGATGTATCTATACTCTTGAAAAGCAACATATTGTTGGAAAATTGTTCAAAATGACCCTCAATTATCTAACAACATGTGTTCGTGAAACTCCTGTCTAATTTGGTGATTTTCATCCTTTAAAGGTACATATATAGATGTCGAATGGCCACATCTATAGTTGGCTTTTTAATGTTGAATATCTAGGGAGTTAACTAATAAACAAAAATAAAATAAAACAAATAATCACCAAAAGAAAGAATTAGCTATTCAAGACGCCAAGATGAAAGTAACTGGGCCCAACAAAACATTTTCCTTATTCATCTAGACTAAATTTAGCAAATAATGCTACAAATTTTGTTTCACTTTCTAATAAGGATTAATTTATTCATCGGGAAGATTTCGATTTTCAGTTGTTAGGGTCTTTCTTGCATATAACATATGGTTTTGGCATATCAACGTTTTGAGAATCAGGAAATGAAATGGTTATTATTCATTGCAATGAAATGAGAGGGATACAAGTATTTATACAAAGAGGGAAAATAAAATGCTAACAAACTTCTAACTACTATTTGACTATCTTTGACTTTTGCTAAGCTACAAACTATTAGGTACTGTTTGTTTATTCAGAGGCTCTGAATCTGAATCTAAACCGCACATCTAAATCTGAATCTGAGGCATAAATGTCTGAATCTGAATCGAAATCTTGTTAAAGTAAGGTCTTTGTGTCATTTGCTTGCTCGTACTAATATTTTTTTGGTTATTTTGTGTCAACAAGAGGCAACAAGAGGCATTAAGACACCCTCTTAAGTCTAGACCATTAAGATGTAACTACCTCCTGAACGGGAAAAAAAAACAAACGGTCTGAGCGCCCAAAACATCTGACCGATTAAGAGGTTTGGCTCGTTAGCGGCATTAAGAAGCTGTTAAGACATTCTTAAAAAAACAAACACCACCTTACACTAATACAACTGTTACATCACATTACAATCAGTCAAACACTTATGATGATGGATGTAGTTTGAAGATAACACATAATTGATCACTCTGGAACATCCAACTTGCTCAACTTTCTCTTTATCTCCATTACCCCCTGCAAGTTGTCAGTGTGTATGGATGACATATGCCAAACTTGGAAACACATTTATGAAATGTTGATCTGCTCAGCCCCTATAGTTAATACATCAACTATTTGATGATAAGAAGGAGTGAAAATGGGTAGAAGGGTACCAGTCTTTATCTTCTCTCTGACAAAGTGACAGTCAAGCTCAATATGTTTTGTTCTAGCATGTTGAATAGGATTGGATGCCAATGCAATTGAGGATTGATTGTCACAATAAATAGGTACCGGTGTAGTGATAAAAATTTGCAGATCCTGTAGTAGACTTAGAAGCCAAGTAATCTCACAAGTGCAGTCTGCTAAGGCCCTGTACTATGCTTTAGTGGATGACCTTGAGACAACAGTTTGCTTCTTGGATTGCCAGGAAATAAGACTTTTTCCTAGGAAGATGCAGAAACCAGTGGTAGATCTCCTTGTGACAGGGAAACTTGCCTAATCACTATCACAATAAGCTTGTAATTTGAAGGTGTTATTTCTGGGAATGAACAAACCTTGGCCTTGGCAAAATTTTATGTATCTGAGGACTTTGATGAGGCCTTTCCAGTGAGGAGTTCTATGATTGTGATTTAGAGCATGAGCAACATAAGATAGGTCTGGCCTAGTGATAGTAAGGTAAAGTAACTTGCCCACAATAGCTCTATAAGTAGATGCATCTGTAAGAGGTTCTCCATCAGTATCATTCATCTTGACACTAGGATCAATGGGTCTGTGAGAAGGTTTCAAATCCAGAACATTAGCCCTCTACAACAATTCAAGGGCATATTTCCTTTGAGACATGATAATGCCTTTGGAGTTTCTTAAGATTTCTATGCCCAAGGAATAGTTAAGACTACCTAAATCCTTGATACTGAAAGTGATGTCCAGTTAGTGTTTGAAGTACTTGATGAGAGATGGATTATTTCCAGTAAGTAGAGTGTCATCAACATATATCACCAGGGCCAAGAAATCATTGTTTTTCTTTTATGTGAGAAGTACTGTATCTGCATAACTCTGGGTAAAACCATGATTGAGCAGAAAGGTTGTCAACTTAGTAAACCACTGTCTATTTGCCTGATTTAAGACATAAAGATATTTTTGGAGTATGCAGACGGGGTTTGGAACACGGGAAGTGTGTTTATAGCCTGGGGGTAAGACCATATAAACTTCTTCATTGAGATCCCCATGCTGGAAAGCATTATTGATATACAACTAAGCAATGTGCCAGTTGTGATGAATGACTGCTACTAAGAAAGTTCTGACTGTGACCATTTTGGCCACATAGGCAAGTGTCTCAGCGTAGTCAGTACCCTCTTGTTAAGTGGATCATTTGACTACCAACTTGGCCTTGAATCTTTCAATGGTGCCATATGAATGTTACTTAATCTTGAAGACCCATTTGCAGCCTATTGGTCTTTTGTGGGAATGAAGTAAAGTAACAGTCTAGGTGTTGTTTATTTCTAGGGCTAGTAACTCTCTGTCCATTGCATCTATCCATCTTTTGTTTTAGAAGGCTGGGTGTATGATTAAGGTTCTACAATTTTATTGATGATGTTGATGAAGTGTCTGTGTTATGGTGATGAAATAGTGTGGTAGTTTATGTATTTGGAGTGATGGAATTTGATCAATAAGTGAGTAAGTGGAGCTGGTGGTGATGGAATTGTGTTGTCTGTGGAAGAAAGTGAATGATTGGTGGAATTGGTAGATGGTGTATTAGTATGTTGAGAAGGAGGTGAGTGTAAATGAGTGGCAGAATCAGTGAGTGGAGTGGGTGGTATAGGATCAGTGTATACAGGGGAAGGGGAATGTGAAGGTGTTGGTGTTGGTGAGTCACTGAATAGGTGTGATGGTTGAGGAAAGTCAGAAGGTGTAGAAGTAGATGGTTATGGTGAAGTAGAAGTATTTGTGGGTTGGTTAGCAAATAGGAAAATTGATTCATTGAACCTAACATGTCTGCTAACAAAGGTCTTGTGTGTGGTTGTGCCATAAATCAAGTAGCCTTTTTGAGTTGTGGGATAACCAATGAGAACACAAGGAATAGCTCTGGCTTTAAATTTGTCTAAGGTGTGTTGGTGTGCAAGTGCTTGGCATCATATCACTTTTAAAAGGGTAAGAGAAAGGGGTGTTTGGTACAACAACTCATGGGGACTTTTATGGTTGAGAGGTTTGCAGGGTTTATTAGATAGGTTACTGCAAGGAGGCAGTAACCCCCAAAATGTATGGGAAAGTGTGCTTGAAATCTTAGGGCCATAACAACTTCCAATAGGTGTTTGTGCTTCCTTTCCACCCTTGTATTTTGTTGGGGTGTGTAAGGGCATGATGTTTGGTGAATTATGCCATGTGTTTGGAAAAATTCTTCAAGTGATTGATTGAGAAACTCTAGCCATTGTCACTTCTAATTGTCTTAAAACTTACTTTGAAATTACTAAGAATGAAAGCATGAAACATTTTTATATGTAAGACTGTGTGGTGTTTTGATGGAAGTAGATAAGTCTATGCGGCCTTAGAGTAGTCATCTACTATGGTGAGGAAGTATTTGCATTTATTGATCGTAGGATGTCCAGAGGGTCCCCATATATCAACTTGAATCAAGTCAAATAAAAGCAGTTGCATGCGAATTACTATTTGGAAAAGACAAAGCATGTTGTTTAGCGAAAGGGCATACATTACAAGTATCTGAAGTACAATTTCTAGATACATCAAGTTATTTTAATTGTTTTAAAACATAAAGTGAAGGATATCTAAGCCTTAAGTGCCATAAGTCCATGTTGGTGTTGTTGATTGACAAAACAGTTGGTGGGGTGACTTTGGGTTATTGTTTAATGATGTAAAGATCATAAGGTTGCCATGAGAAATCCTCCTGTGAAGGCCCTAAAAGTAGCATGAAAAAGGTGTGAAGAGTATGTATAATGGTGTATGAGTGCCAAGCTTGGTGATAGAAAGTAAGTTATATGAGAATGAAGGTATGTAAAGCAGATCATGGAGTGTGATTGCAGGGTTAATATACACTGATCCTATTTTGGTTACTAGGGTGTCTTGGCCATTTGGTAAAGTGATATATATGTGATGTGAGAATATTTGAATATTATGCATTGAAGTTAAGGATATGCAAACATGGTCTGTAGTACCACTATCAACTACCCATAGAAACTTTTGATGAATCAGGACAGATGCAATGGGCTTATAAGTTCTAGCAGTAATGTGTGAAGCAATTAATCTGTATGTTCTGGTGGTATGAGTTGCAATGAGTTTAGGAGTACCTTCTGAATAGTGTCGCATTCCAAAGAGATATTAATTGTTCTGAATTCTGATCATCATTTGGTTAAGCTGGTTCTTGATTTGATCCATCCTTGTATACATTGCTGCATCACTTTGTTGAGGTGCTGACTTTGATGACTCACCATTTGTTCCTTGACCAACTGTCAAATTGATTGCTCTGTGATTTGGATTGTTCTGCACATTGTGTCTTTGATGTGTAGTTGGTGGTTTGTAATTTCCATAAAGAGGATGGCCAATTGGATATCCTACCAGCTTATAGCACTCATCTTTTGTGTGTCCTTCTTTGTTACAGTTACCACAGATGACTCCTTTTCTAAAGGTGCTTCTCCTCACAATGTTGTCATTATTGTTGTAGTTTCTTGTTGATGATTCTCCTTGACTAAAATTCCTACCAAACCTTGCATTGTTATTGTATGAGTTCCTGTAGTTGTTTGAATGAGCAGATAGGGCTGTAGCCATTCGTACCACTAGTGTATAAGCTTCCCTTTGCTTATCCCTTGTCTTATCATACCGTAAGCCTTTGCAACACTAGGCATTGGATTCATAAGGAGTATCTGACCTCTAATGTTGGCCTAACATTCATCTAACCCGATTAAAAATTGGATTAACCTTTTCCTTTGATCTCTTTCACCATTTACTCTCCCATTTTCACAAGAACAAGAACATTGTGCCTCTAAAGAATCATACTCATCCCATAATCCCTTTAGTTTCTTATAGTAAATTCAATTGTAGCATTGTTTTGTTTTAGTTGAACTAAATCATGAGTGAGTTGATAGATCCTATGACCATCTAGTTGTGAGTAATGTTCTTGAAGTTCATTCTACAAATCAGATATTGTATTAATAAAGCTGAGTGAATTACCTATCTATTCTGAAATTATGTTTAATATCCAAGATATGATCATATCATTTGTCCTCTCCCACAATGCCCTGATTCTTGAGTTCACACTTGGCTCCCCAAACTCACCGGTTATTAGCTTCATCTTGTTCTTTTCATTTAGGCCAGTCATCATAGATCTCTTCAAAGAACCATAAATCTCTGAACTTGTCAACTTGTTTGATATCAGGATTGAGTCAGGATGATCTTGTGAATGTAGATATAGTGGATGATTATGTGAATTAACATCATCATCATCAATTTGAATTGTTGAAGATGAGGATGTGTTTTGTGTGTTTGGGTTAGAATTAGCCATAACAGTGGTGGAAGATGATCAGAAATTATGAGTTTGACTGGAAAAGATGATCAGAATATGTAAAATTGATTGGAGTAGGTGATTAGAAACTGTGGTGATTTGAATTGAGAAGTTATTGTGTTGATTGGAGTTGGTTATTTTTCAGTGAAAATTTGTTGATATGAGTTAGTTATTTTGCCAGAAAAAGTTTGTTATTTCAGTTGTGATGAGTCCACCGGAATTTGTGGAGGACCGGTGGCTCTGTTACCATTTTAAGAATCGGAGAGGAAATGAAATGGTTATTATTTTCATTGTAGTGAAGTGAGAGGGATACAAGTGTTTATACAAAGAGGGAAAATAAAATGCTAACTAACTTGTAACTACTATTTGACTATCTTTGACTTTTGCTAAGCTACAAACTATTACACTAATACAACTGTTACATCACATTACTGTTGGGATAATTACTGATCCGAGCCTATGGACAGTCAAGACAAACAGAGCATATGGATAATTACTTTTACAATTCTAGTCTAATTAGGACTCCTTATTTGTTAAGGACTATTTTGCTTAATTAGAATTGTAGTAGGATTAGAAAGCATATTCTAAATACCTATATATACCGTAGAGCTTGTGGTTGGATATATGAAAAACCTATCGATTGTTTGAGCTTATATTTTGATTAATACTAGTGGCGTATTCTAGTATCCGGTTATTGTTTTGTGTTTCGCTTGTGAACTCGATTGATTTGGGACTTGAATTGGTATCAAGAGCAAGGTTTCAAGCTTAGTCGATCACTGAAGGGTTTCCAAACAAGTCGACTAAAGGGTTCCAAGCTTAGTCGATCCTTTGAAGGTTTCCAAACAAGTTAGACTAAAGGGTTCCAAGTTTAGTCGATCCTTGAAGGGTTTCCAACAAGTGTCGATCACGTAAGGGTTTCCAAGCGGTCGAAGTCGACTAAAGGGTTTCCAAGTTAGTCAAGTCGACTAAAGGGTTTCCAAGAAGTCGATAAAGTTTCAAACTTTACACTTGGTTTACTTAGGCAAGAAGTAAAACAAGCGTGTTCTAGGGCTGGAAGTCAATCCAACTACACCGGTAACTTACAAAAGGCATTCAAGAAGGATGGTGCAAGGCGAGTCGAGTCAACCACCTATTGAACATTCTAAAACGGCTCTTCAATGTCCAATGTTAACAAGCATGAACTATAACATATGGGCAATAAGAGTTAAAGCGGTATTCCGAGTCCATGGAATACTCGATGCAACTGGAACCGGGGAAGGAACACAAGTTGTTGCTAAGCAAGATCACATGGCGAGTTCGCGTTACTTTTCGGCGATTCGGAAGAACTTGTTTTTCAAGTTTCACAATTCAACACGACCAAAGAAATCAGGGAGCTTTGAAGACCAGGGATGTGGGTGTTGATCGGGTTCGAGACGCAAGGTTGCAAACCTTGGAGCCGAATCGAATCTTTAAAGATGAAAGTCAACGAATCAATTGATGACTTTGCGGCTAGGTTGGGCAAAATTGTATCAAAGTCAATAGCTTGGGAAAAATTTATGAAGACAAGAAACTTGTTAAGAAGCTACTTGCATCCGTTCCGGATAGGTATGTTGCAATCGTTGCCTCAATAGAACAATTTGCTGACTTGAATACTATGTCTTTTCAAGAAGCAATTGGAAGGTTGAAAGCTTTTGAAGGAAGAATGAAGGGTGTTGACACCACTACGAAGATCAAGGCAAGTTGATGTTCGGAAGGGCTGACAGATATGATAAGAAAGGTCGAGGAAGGAATTCCTCACGGTGGCTTAGGTAAAGGTCAAAACTGTTCTTCTCAAAACAAATCTCGTGGTAGTGGTCAAGCTAATAACCACAACCGTGGAAACCAAAACAACTCAGGAGCAATACGGGATAAAAAGAAGAACAAAAATCGAGACCTTTCAAAGATTCAATGCTTCAGATGTGATGAATATGGTCACTTTGCTTCTAAGCGCTTACGAGCGGCGTGAGCGAAGCAAAGCATGAATCAAACCTTTTGAAAACGGAGGATGATGATGACCCGACACTCTTTATGATGAAAAGCGTTCAAGAAGTAGTTTTCTTGAATGAAGAAAAGATTATCCCAAACCAATTGAATACTAAGCCAAACGAGGAAGACACTTGGTATTTGGATAATGGAGCAAGTAATCACATGACGGGGATCGAGAATACTTTTAGGAGTTGAATGAGAATATCTCGTGAGTGAAGTTTGGTGATAACTCCTACATCGAGATAAAAGGAAAGGGTTCGATAATCATAGAAGGAAAGCGGAGAGCAGCGGTTAATCACTGGATTCTATTACCTACACGAGCTAAAAAGCAACATAATTAGTCTTGGGCAAGCTACCGAAGGCGGATGTGACATTAGTATGAAAGGTAACCTTCTTACTATGCGTGACTCAGATGGCAAGCTTTTGATGAAGGTTCCTAGAACAAGTAATAGACTTTACAAGATTAAGCTCCAAGTTGGAAGTCCGGTGTGTCTCAAAGCAAAGATGGAAGATGATGCTTGGTTATGGCATGCTAGGATGGGTCACATTAATTTCGAGGCGATGGAATTAATGGCAAGGAAGGGCATGTTTGAAAATTTGCCAATAATTCATCAAGAGAACAAGTTGTGTGAATCTTGCTTGGTAGGAAAACAAACCAAGAAGGCGTTTCCTAAAAGGCAAAATTTAAGGCAACACATTCTCTTCAACTTATTCATGCCGACCTATGTGGACCAATTTCTCCACCATCCATAGCGGGCAACAGGTACATATTTGTTCTTATTGATGACTTCTCACGGTTTATGTGGACTTTTACCTTGAAGGAAAAAGGTGAGGCATTTGAATACTTCAAAAAGTTCAAAGCTTTAGTTGAGAAGAAATTAGGGGAAAGAAGATTATAACCCTAAGGACCGATAGAGAGAGGTGAGTTCACTTCAAGAATTTACCAACTTTTGTGAAAACGAGGGTATAACAAGACATCTAACCGCTCCTTACACACCGCAACAAAATGGAGTCGTGGAAAGGCGAAACCGTACTCTTATGGGAATGACTAGAAGCATCTTGAAAGCACGAGATGTAACACCCCAACCCGACAAGGGTAAAGATATCACAATACGGTTTCATATCAGAACTTTAATAACTATACAATAGCGGAAGCCTTACAAAAATATTCAAAAGAAAACATAAATAACTAAACTTCAAAATAAATCTAAGTTCTCTATGGCAAAGTCTTGCTCTCGTCTATACTCTCAAACCCAGTCGGCTATCCCACAAGCTTATCTTGAACGCTTAATACTACTGCGAGGAAAAAGAAAAGTGCGGTGAGCTTACAAAGCCGTGAGCGGATATAACGAAACAAAACAAATATACGAATAACAAAATACAATGAAATCATAACGAAGGATCTTTCAGGATTCTGCGGAAGCACAAATATCTGAAGTCCAAGCGAAACACATAACAAATTAAACAACCAAACACTTAGCATATCAAGAGCAGATAGATTACATATAAACCAAACGAAAAGTCTAATGACTAACGGAATAGTTACCAACAAATAAACATGGCATTCAACAAACTAATTAACCTTCATTTAACACATTTAAAACATTAAAGCGGCGTGAAATAGCGGTCCAAAACATGGCGGTCTCACAAACAAATAGAACATATTAGACAAACTATAATTAGAAAGACCAAACAAGTCATAGCATAACCATTAGCAATTATCCAAACAGATATCATAAGCTAAACCAGGTCCTCGAGATCAAATCCTAACATCGGCAAAGTTCAGACATGGCGAGTCACATAGGCAATAAAACACTAGCGTAAGCAAAGTTCCCAAAATTAAGCGATCAAACGATACATATTAAACTTATAGAATATTATCTATCACACTAACACATTCATCTCATAGATTAACGGATCCACATAACGATAAACTAACATAATATCGGATGGCGAGCATACGAATCATATTTTAACATATTAATCATATCTTAGCATAGCAGACGGTAGTCACATAAACATACAGAAACATAAACATGTATAATAACATATAAGCCCGGCACATAATCAGAACACTTAACATACCAAACATAATCGAATACTTATCATATAATTAGCAAATCTGATTTAGTTAACTACCTCGAGCCCAGAACATATCCGATACATCATACTTATCTGAAATAATCTCGAGAAAATAATTTGGAGTAGCTAGCTCGAGAAGTTGTGAAGGCGCGTATTGCACGACATCATTCACCGAACAAATCATATCGGATAACAAATCGGATCTAGGATGCATCCATCGCCTGAGCAGATATTGGCCATAACATATACTTGAGCTCATAAGCAAGATACGAGAAGGGGCGTGGCGAGAACATCACTCTACGCCTAGAGTCATATCGAGAGGTGCATCAACGTCACGGACATGGAACCCCATGACTAGTTATATTTGGCTGGTGTCAACTAAACTTAGGTCAAGCAGTTGTCATAAATGCCTTGAGATCATAATTCATCATAAAGGTCACAAATAACTTATCGATAGTTCATATCATAAGGTTCATATTAGGATATTGAAATCATAAGTTCATGTCATAGTGGCATGTCATATATTCATAAGCGAAGTTCATATTGAAGTTCATAATCAACCATAGCAAAGTTCAACAAATGTATATATCAGAGTCTTCCTAACATAAGTTCACATCAGATATTGTATAGTTCACTAGAACATAGTTGAGATAAGTATGAATCAAACATTGAGAAAAGGGTTCATAGCAATGGCATTGGAAATCCTAATAAGTATAATAAGCGAGCGAAAAAAAGAACATCATACGGAACCTTTCTGAAAAGGTCGAGAATATACGTATGATAACGCAAGTGTCTTAAAGTAAGACAGAATATCCGTACCTTAAAGCAATTGAGAGAAAAGTAGCGAATGAGCGAATACGAAGATGTCACGTCGCGTCTCCTTCAACGAATCTACACGGATTATGATTTATTTAATATTTATTAGAATCATTAATATTATAACGGATCTATCGCATTAATACTTTTAGAGTTGTCAGAATATTCTCATTTTAGTGACTGACGAAATTACAACATTTTAAAGTATAAATCATTTATTAGTCAACTCCCTATTTAGGTTCTAGGGTTTCCATACTCTTTAAATATTACTAAATACGCATTAAATTCACATGTTACTTCTTTTGAT
The DNA here is from genome assembly GCA_910596185.1 of Chrysanthemum makinoi. NCBI lineage: Eukaryota > Viridiplantae > Streptophyta > Magnoliopsida > Asterales > Asteraceae > Chrysanthemum > Chrysanthemum makinoi. The sequence continues at coordinate 8,462,195 of OU343223.1, forward strand.
GATTTCCCAATTTATCCTAGAACGTAAATGATAACAAACCGAAATTAACTTAACTCATGCGTGTCTTTACAAAATCAATTTACACTTGTTGAACCCATAATCACTCAGAATTACAAATCACACCCTTGACATCTTTAAGTTCACAATCTCACCTTACTTTATCAGATTTTACACTTTTAACCCAAAGGTTTTAGAATTTACAAAACGTACCCTTTTAGTTAAATAAAATTCGAATAGCCCTTTAAATATCCAAAATTATATGTTTAACCCCCACACTTATTTTTATATGTTTAGGACCTTTATTTTACTGTTCACAAAATAACCTTTAAGTTTCAATATTTACAAAACCCACCCACAACTTTTATGTAAAACCGATTAGGGCATAATTCAAAAGCAAGCCCTAAACCTAGGTTAAACCAATCATTAATTCATCATTACTACTTCATTAATTACCTTCAATTATCACAAGAAACCCTAGTTTATGCAAAACCCTAATCGCACCTTTTTAAAACCTTTCCTTTTTATGCTTTTCGAATCAAGAAAACCCAAGACAATTCACACAAGCTTCGAATTCATGATTATGCATTTTATTCAGGTCTTATAACATGTAATAGCTTCTGGAAAAATAGATTCATGATCTCTAAAAATATTATAAGCTAAATCGTTATTTGTATACGCTTTTTAGGGTTTTAGTTTTCGAATAATTTCATACGACATATAAATCATGCATGGCTAATTTTTATGTGTTATATACGACTTATAGGACTGAATTCATCATTAGGAACTTACCCTTGATGAGCTTGAATTGTTAAAACAAAAGAAGCACAAAACCCTTTATCGCCGAAACCCTAATTGCTTCAAAAACTAACCACGACTACAACAGCAACTTTGGAATTCGATCACTATTTTTCCCACCTTGTTTACCTTCAATCTTCTCCAAGAAAAATGGTCCCAACCTCTGGAAACTGGAATTCGATTTATTAGGGGTTTTGGAGTCGGTTTAGGGTTAATCGGCATAAGGAATTATTAGGGACCGAATATATGTATATATATACTTGAGTTATTATTTTTCTTGTGGGCTTAAATATGTATTGGACTCAAAATAAATGGTCTTTTAATAATATAAATTATATTGGGCTTTTATTTAGTTTTATTTCTTTTATAAACTATTTTAATATATTCGGTTATTAAGGAAAATACAAAATTAAATTTTAATAAATTATAATCTATAAAATTTAACTTTACAAAGTCATTCAAAATGGATTTGGATCATATGTGATTTTTCTTATAAGTTTTCTGAATTTACATAGCTCATTTGGTATTATGTTTATTTAATTATTCTTACTTTTGATCATAAGGGTATTTTGGTCTTTTTGTGAATTTTAGAAATTCAGGTATTACAATTTCTTCCCTCTAAAAGAAATTTCGATCCTCGAAATTGAACAAGGCGGAATAGCGGCGACAAATGTGGATTACGAAACTTCAAGGAATATATGACGAATGCTAATCGTATACTTAGTAAAGTATTAGCAGTAAAAGATGAGATAAGGAAAATCAAAAACACGCTCTAACTTACACAGGTATCAAATGATGAAACTATCATATGCATAGATGGAACGAATCCTAACGGTCTACTAATCGCGGGTATGTGGAGACATACAGATCTAAGGCAGGCATAGCAATCTATAGGTTAACACAGATAATAACAACTTCGGATCCCAATGGTACAAAACTTATGTGCATGAGATACCGCGAGAATCTCATAATCGATCTGAATCTCAACCCAATATGAAAGGTACCAAATAACTGAATACAAAGCAAATCCATACATCTATCGATCACGAGGCATTTCCCGGGCGTTGTATACTTTCAATAAGTTCAGATTATATGATCTCGGTATTATTACGTTGATCAGGCGTCATAATACTTGCATCACATAACAAGTTCTTATTGTCATTATATTCGGTCTCGGGTCGTGACAAAACACATAGCGAATATCATAGCAAAACAAACCATATAGAGATAATATACAGATAACAAATAATCCTACTACAACAGGCCAAAACCACATGAGTATACCATCATAATGGTCATACTTAATCAAACAATAATAAAAACAACATCATATAGAAAATAAATAGCAGACGAAACTGATGAGGACTAATGGAAACCCAACGAATCTATCAGAAAGAAAACAACGAACAGGAACTATATTATCAAATTTTGTTTATTCCATTAATCAAACAAAATTTTCAAAATCGTCAAAAGATGTACTCCCAAAATAAAATTCAATATCCTAAGATTCAATCGTCGAACGAAACAAAAGGGACCTAACCCAAAATCAATGTCAAAGCTTCTCATACGAAGGCAACTAATCGAAGAGAAATTCCTATTCTTGTGTCGGATTGAACCTACTAGTAGCCAGTAGACTCGTTTCAGACTCTACCCTCATTACTCTTCCTTGGGTTCCTCTTCTTCTTCTTCCTCCCGCTTATCCACCGTTCTTGTTTCCTTGAGGCGTGGTAGGAAGCCCTTAAAGCCACCTTCGCTTCCTCTCTTCCTCCTCACGGCACACGATCCACGAGGCATACGGTCGCGACTCTCGGCTCGTCTACTCCTTCATCCTCAACGAACTTAGGGCACCTATCATGATATGTAGTAGTGAAACCTTCGTTGTCAACCACCTTAGTTTCATATTCTTCCACCACTTCTCCGTCAATGGTCCTCAAGGTCGACTTCTCTCGATGGTACATGGCCACATATTGGTAGAACTTTATCCTCTTATTAGTCCTCTTCACCACCATACCTCGTGCAACCATAGCAATGATAATGACCCGCCGTCTTCTCCTTATGTTGCCTAACCGGTCCTCGATTTCTCTATCGATGAACTAGCCTGGCGACGGGGAATAACCATCTAAAAGAAATTTCAACTATCGGCAAAACTTAAATACGATAGGTACGCAAAGAAATGCAGCGAGAAGGAAAATCCTAAATCTACCCACTTCTCACAGGTCATAGCCTAAGCTCTAAGGGTCCTAAAACACGGCTCGATACCATAAATTGTAACACCCCACCCGACAAGGGTAAAGATATCACAATCACGGTTTCATATCGAACTTTAATAACTATACAATAGCGGAAGCCTTACAAAAATATTCAAAAAGAAAACATAAATAACTAAACTTCAAAATAAATCTAAGTTCTCTATGGCAAAGTCTTGCTCTCGTCTATACTCTCAAACCCAGATCAGCTATCCCACAAGCTTATCTTGAGCGCTTAATACACGGCGCAGGAAAAGAAAAGTGCGGTGAGCTTACAAAGCCCGTGAAGAGATATAACGAAACAAAACAAATATACGAATAACAAAATACAATGAAATCATAACGAAGGATCTTTCGGATTCGCGGAAGCACAAATATCTGAAGTCCAAACGAAACATATAACAAATTAAACAACCAAACACTTAGCATATCAAGAGCAGATAGATTACATATAAACCAAACGAAAAGTCTAATGACTAACAGAATAGTTACCAACAAATAAACATGGCATTCAACAAACTAATTAACCTTCATTTAACACATTTAAAACATTAAGCGGCGGCGGAAATAGCGAGTCCAAAACATGGCAGTCACACAAACAAATAGAACATATTAGACAAACTATAATTAGAAAGACCAAACAAGTCATAGCATAACCATTAGCAATTATCCAAACAGATATCATAAGCTAAACCGGTCCTCGGATCAAATCCTAACATCGACAAAGTTCAGACATGGCAGGTCACATAGGCAATAAAATACTAACGTATAAGCAAAGTTCCCAAAATTAACGATCAAGCGATACATATTAAGCTTATAGAATATTATCTATCACACTAACACATTCATCTCATAGATTAACGGATCCACATAACGATAAACTAACATAATATCGAGATGGCAACTCTGAATCATATTTAAACATATTAATCATATCTTAGCATAGCGAGGAGCGGTAGTCACATAAACATCTGAAACATAAACATGTATAATAACATATAAGCCCGACACATAATCGGGAACACTTAACATACCAAAACATAATCGAATACTTATCATATAATTAGCAAATCTGATTTAGTTAACTACCTCGAGCCCAGAACATATCCGATACATCATACTTATACAGAAATAAGTCTCAGAAAATAATTTGGAGTAGCTAGCTCCCAGAAGTTGTGAAGACGCGTATTGCACACGACATCATTCACCCAGAACAAATCATATCGGATAACATATCAGATCTAGGATGCATCCATACGCCTGACGGAATATTGGCCATAACATATACTTGAGCTCATAAGCGGATAACAGAAAGGGGCGTGGCGAGAACATCACTCTCGCCCTAGAGTCATATCGAGAGGTGCATCAACGATACGGACATGGAACCCCATGACTAGTTATATTTGGCTGGTGTCAACTAAACTTAGGTCAAACAGTTGTCATAAATGGCCGAGATCATAATTCATCATAAAGGTCACAAATAACTTATCAGATAATTCATATCATAAGGTTCATATTGAGATATTGAAATCATAAGTTCATGTCATAGTGGCATGTCATATATTCATAAGCGAAGTTCATATTGAAGTTCATATTCAGAGTCAACCATAGCAAAGTTCAACAAATGTATATATCGAGTCTTCCTAACATAAGTTCACATCGATATTGTATAGTTCACTAGAACATAGTTCAGATAAGTAACAGATCAAACATTCAGAAAAGGGTTCATAGCAATGGCATTGGAAATCCTAATAAGTATAATAGAAAAGCGAACGAAAAGAACATCATACGGAACCTTTACTTGAAAAGGTCGAATATACGTATGATAGCAAGTGTCTTAAAGTAAGACAGAATATCCGTACCTTAAAGCAACTGAGAGAAAAGTAACGAATGAACGAATACGAAGATGTAACGTCGCGTCTCCTTCAACGAATCTACACGGATTATGATTTATTTAATATTTATTAGAATCATTAATATTATAACGGATCTATCGCATTAATACTTTTAGAGTTGTCAGAATATTCTCATTTTAGTGACAGACGAAATTACAACATTTTAAAGTATAAATCATTTATTAGTCAACTCCCTATTTAGGTTCTAGGGTTTCCCATACTCTTTAAATATTACTAAATACGCATTAAATTCACATGTTACTTCTTTTAATGATTTCCCAATTTAACCTAGAACGTAAATGATAACAAACCGAAATTAACTTAACTCATGCGTGTCTTTACAAAATCAATTTACACTTGTTGAACCCATAATCACTCAGAATTACAAATCACACCCTTGACATCTTTAAGTTCACAATCTCACCTTACTTTATCAGATTTTACACTTTTAACCCAAAGGTTTTAGAATTTACAAAACGTGCCCTTTTAGTTAAATAAAATTCGAATAGCCCTTTAAATATCCAAAATTATATGTTTAACCCCCACACTTATTTTTATATGTTTAGGACCTTTATTTTACTGTTCACAAAATAACCTTTAAGTTTCAATATTTACAAAACCCACCCACAACTTTTATGTAAAACCGATTAGGGCATAATTCAAAAGCAAGCCCTAAACCTAGGTTAAACCAATCATTAATTCATCATTACTACTTCATTAATTACCTTCAATTATCACAAGAAACCCTAGTTTATGCAAAACCCTAATCGCACCTTTTTAAAACCTTTCCTTTTTATGCTTTTCGAATCAAGAAAACCCAAGACAATTCACACAAGCTTCGAATTCATGATTATGCATTTTATTCAGGTCTTATAACATGTAATAGCTTCTGGAAAAATAGATTCATGATCTCTAAAAATATTATAAGCTAAATCGTTATTTGTGTACGCTTTTTAGGGTTTTAGTTTTCGAATAATTTCATACGACATATAAATCATGCATGGCTAATTTTTATGTGTTATATATACGACTTATAGGACTGAATTCATCATTAGGAACTTACCCTTGATGAGCTTGAATTGTTAAAACAAAAGAAGCACAAAACCCTTTATCATGAAACCTAATTGCTTCAAAAACTAACCACGACTACAACAGCAACTTTGGAATTCGATCACTATTTTTCCCACCTTGTTTACCTTCAATCTTCTCCAAGAAAAATGGTCCCAACCTCTGGAAACTGGAATTCGATTTATTAGGGGTTTTGGAGTCGGTTTAGGGTTAATCGGCATAAGGAATTATTAGGGACCGAATATATGTATATATATACTTGAGTTATTATTTTTCTTGTGGGCTTAAATATGTATTGGACTCAAAATAAATGGTCTTTTAATAATATAAATTATATTGGGCTTTTATTTAGTTTTATTTCTTTTATAAACTATTTTAATATATTCGGTTATTAAGGAAAATACAAAATTAAATTTTAATAAATTATAATCTATAAAATTTAACTTTACAAAGTCATTCAAAATGGATTTGGATCATATGTGATTTTTCTTATAAGTTTTAAATTTACATAGCTCATTTGGTATTCTGTTTATTTAATTATTCTTACTTTTGATCATAAGGGTATTTTGGTCTTTTTGTGAATTTTAGAAATTCAGGTATTACACGAGATGTACCAAACTACATGTGGGCTGAAGGAGTTAGACACGCTACATTCTTGATTAATAGAGTTTCAACTCGAGCTCTAGTTAATCAAACTCATCTGAGGCTTTCAAAGGAAAAAAAGCCTAACTTGAAGGGTTTGCGGGTATTTGGATGTGTGGCTTATGCACTTGAGGAACAAGGCCATATTTACATAAGTTAGGCGACATGTCAACACGACTCATTTACATCGGAAGCGAGCGGTACAAAAGGTTTTCATTTGTTCAATCCAAAACTAAAGAAGATAGTGGTATGTGATCGGAGTTTAATGAGGAACTTGGTGGAAGTATGTTGTTCTTGGAAGCGAAACACCGAGCTAAACCCGTGGGTATGTTTATTATAGAATGGCACGGTTCTATTGATACGGGTTGTGGATTTGTTAACCAAGGTGTGACCGATGAAGTTGAGGCGAGAAGATCAAGAATTTTGGTGAAAATCATCATGATGTTGATGAAAATCAACGGTCAATACCGAACAAAGTTCAATTGAGGTGGGTAATGACCCTAATCACGTGTGGCGAAACTCAACCATTATGAGGTTCTTCAAGGGTTTCAACTAAGCCAACTAGATTTAATGACTTTATTATGGGGTCTAGTTCAAGAACCTCGATTGCTAATGAAGATCAAAATCTACTTTTGATTGAAGATGATGAACCAAGAACGTTCCAAGAAGCAAAAGTCTCAAGCAAGTGGATGGTTGCTATGAAGCAAGAGATTGAGTCTATCGAGAAGAATGATTCATGGGAATTAGTTGAAGCTTCGGTTAATGTTAATCCCATTGGATTAAAGTGGGTGTTCAAAATTAAGAGAAATCCGGATGGTTCAATTAATAAGTTTAAAGCTCGGGTAGTAGCAAAGGGTTATGCTCAAAAGGAAGGAATTGACTATGACGAGGTATTTGCGCCCGATGCTTGCAGTTGAAGCGGTGCGTTTATTGATCTCATTGGCCACAAAAGAAACATGGGAGCTACATCATCACGGATGTAAAGTCGGCGTTTTACATGGAGAACTAAAGAGCAAGTGTTTGTTACACAACAGGAGGGTTCGTGAAGAAAGGAGAAGAAAGGAAGATCTACAAGTTGAAAAAGGCGCTTTATGGACTTAAACAAGCACCAAGGGTGTGGAATACAAAACTTGATAGAGAACTCAAACAAATGTCTTTCAAAAGATGCCAACACGAACAAGCGGTGTATGTGAAGAAGACAAACAAGTCAATCTTGATTATTGCGGTCTATGTAGATGATCTCTTAGTAACGGTTGAAGCTTGTCGAAATTGGTGAATTTAAGAGACAAATGCAAGAAAGGTTCGATATGAGTGATTTGGGAAAATTGAGCTATTATCTTGGCATTGAAGTAAAGCAAGAGGATTCGAGTATCTCAATAAGTCAAGAAATCTATGCAAAGAAGATCTTGAAAGATCTTTGGGATGCATGAAGCGAATTCTACTCAATGTCCATTAGAACACGGAATGAAGTTAAGCATGGACAAGGAAGGAAAACCGAGTTGATGCAACTTTGTATAGGCAGAGTTGGTACATCTAAGGTATTTACTACACACTTCGACTGATTTATCTTATTCAGTTGGTTTGGTTAGTCGTTATATGCAAGATCCAAAAGAATCACATATGGCGGTACGTGAAACAAATACTAAGGTATATCCAAGGTAGTTTGAATTTTGGAATACGATACAACCAAGAAAAAACCAAGGAGTTAGTGGGGTTTAGTGATAGTAGTTTTGCTATGGACCAAGATGATGGTCGAAGCACAACTGGGCATGTATTTTATCTAGGTAAATCACCTATCACTTGGTGCTCACAAAAGCAAAACACGGTGGCTCTATCGTCTTGTGAAGCCGAGTTCATGGTCGCAACCTCGGCCGCGTGTCAAGGATATGGTTCGTGGATTGTTGAGTGAAATAACCGGAATGGAAGAAAGAGTGGTGGTCTTATTTGTTGACAACAAATCGGCTATTGCACTTATGAAAAATCCAGTCTTTCACGGGAGAAGCAAGCATATAAACACACGTTATCATTTTATCCGAGAATGTGTTGAAAGAGGCCAAGTACAAGTTGAGTTTGTAAGAGGTGATTTGCAGCGTCTTGATATTACGGCAAAGCTCGCAAGGATTAAGTTCAAGGAAATGCAAGAGTTACTTTCGGAGTTGAAGACCTCCTATCTCGAGTCGAGAAATTAGGGGGTGAATGTTGGGATAATTTGATCCGAGCCTATGGACCGATCAAGACAAAGCTGAGCACATGGATAATTACTTTTACAATTCTAGTCTAATTAGGACTCCTTATTTGTTAAGGACTATTTTGCTTAATTAGAATTGTAGTAGGATTAGAAAGCATATTCTAAATACCTATATATACCAGCCGAGCTTGTGGTTGGATATATGAAAAACCTATCAGTTGTTTGAGCTTATATTTTCTGATTAATACTAGTGAGTGTATTCTAGTATCCGGTTATTGTTTTTTGTGTTTCTGCTTGTGAACTTCGATTCAGATTTGGGACTTGAATTACAATCGGTCAAACACTTATGATGATGGATGTAGTTTGAAGATAGCAAAAAATTGATCACTCCTTAACGTCGCTTTTCTTAAATAAGTGATGTGCTTCGGCTGCAACTTTTTACACATCAAAACAGTTACCATTATTTTAAGTTTGCTTGTCAATCTTCTGGCGTTTGAATCCGAGTAATTGTATATTAGAGGGCTAATAATGTTTTAACTCTTTAATTAAGTGTAGTTGAAGAGTAGCTAATTATTGACTTAATTAACTACTTAACACTTTTGAAGACGTTCTGACTTTTAACTTTGTTTAACCAATTTGCAAGTAGAGAAAAAGTTGAAATCATAGCCCAAAGCAATTTGGTAAGGCCTAACCTCGTAGGGAAAGTTATATACGCGTACGTATTAATTTTATTACTGCATTTATGATACTTTATCGTGTTCTCCATGTGGCCATATAGATGTACGTCCGCATCAAATTTTAAAAGAGAAAAAAAATCTCAATCTAACATGTGTTTCATACGTTCAAATCAACGAGTAACTATACATTCTCTTAAATACGTCTCCTCTTATAGTTGCATTATATATACTCTTGAACCTAGCTAATAGTTTTTATACCAATCAAGCTTCAATATTCTCTCAAAAATGGCATGCAAATTCCATACTTCTCTCACCTGTGTTATGAAGGTGGCACCACCAAGCCTTGAGCCAGTGACTTTAGACACACAACTAAATTACAGAAACAAATCTTGGACAAAGACACTAAGTACTGTTGCTAGTGATATAACTCCAACTACCGGAAAGTTTGGAAAATTTGGAGGAAAGTTTGTAGCCGAAACCGTCATTGCTCCGTTGGCAGAACTTGAATATCAGTTCAACTCCGCTTTGGATGATCACGAGTTTAAGGTTGGTCATTAAATCTGTGCTCATGTGTGGTTAGTTCCTAATAGAATTTTTAGGGCTAGCTCTCATATATCATATAAGATACGTTGATCGTATTACGTCTTGAAATATCAAATATTAATTTGCGATACATCCATTTGTTTACTTTTATCGTTAGAGTAAATTGCAAACATTGTCCTTGTGGTTTGGCCAAATTGCATGTTTCGTCCGTATAGTTTGCGGCATCCTTGTGGGGAAACCTTGAAACCGATTTCGTCCATCTTTAAACTAAAATTACTAAATACCCTCATCATCTTAGGGAAGGACAAAGGGTATTTTAGTAGTTTCAATTTAGGGAAGGAAGAAATCGGACCAAATTTCCCCACAAGGATGTTGCTGCACTTCCGAACCATACGGACGAAACCGCCAATTTCACCAAACCACAAGGACGATATTTGCAATTTACTCTTATACATATCTATATCCATGTGTTTCATTTAAAATGCTTGGGTTATATCATATGTCCACACACAGTTTTGTAAGATATAATACAAAGGAATTGGTTGTTTTATGTTCATGCATGAAAGCTTATATATTCATTAGATACCTTGATCATCGACCAACTCTGAACATCGATATGAATAAAAAATATGAACACAGATGGAGGTAGCAACTGCTTTGAAGGATTATGCAGGACGTGAAACTCCCCTTTACCATGCTCAAAATCTCACAGATTATTACAAGAACATACATGGGTATGGGCCTGAAATATATCTCAAAAGAGAGGATCTGGGCCATGGAGGATCATACAAGATGACCAATGCCGTTGCACAAGCGATTTTGGCCAAGCGCATGGGCGGGAAGAGCATCATAACAGCAACAAGCGCCGGCCACCATGGTGTTGCAGTAGCTGCTGTGTGTGCGGATTTCTCTAGATTGTACAGTTTACGTAGGAACCAAAGATATGGCGCGAAAACCCTCAAATGTGCAACACATGGAATTGCTTGGAGCTCAGGTACTTCAGTTTTCTTTAGACACAATTTATTATTAATTAGGTTTTTTTACTTCTCAATGAAATCTGGTAAATTAATGTATTTTCTTATGTAAATAGTTCATAAGTTACTAAATCAAATAAAAACATTTTTTCAGGAAGATCCCAGTTTGGAAATTGTCTTTATACAAAATCAAATAAAAAAAACTAACCGTGTAACGAATTTGCTATAGGTAAAGCCTGTTGAAGGAAATTTTCAGGCAGCAGCCTCAGAGTCAACAAGGGGATGGTTAGAAAACCTAGAAACTGCATACTATCTAGCTGGAACGGCTGTGGGACCGCACCCTATCCCGACCATGGTCCGTGAATTCAATTCAGTGATAGGAAAAGAAACAAGGAAGCAAGCTATGGAAAAATGGGGTGGGATGCCAGATGTGCTGGTGGCTTGTGTAGGAAGTGGTTGCAATGCGTTAGGTTTGTTTCATGAATTCATAGGCGACAAAAGGGTGAGGATGATTGGAGTTGAGTGGGGTGGGAAATAACACTAGCGAGTTACACTCTGCAAGTCTTGTAAGAGGTGAAGTCGGTGTTTATCATGGAGCCATGTGTTATTTGCTCCAAGACAAAGAAGGCCAAATCACAAAGACAGAATCTGTTGCTAGTGGGTGAGTATTACTGATTTTAATTAACCTTTTGAACCATATAATTTATGTTCAATATTATAGACTCCTGATGATTAATAATTTGTCCTGCTTTGTAGATTGGAGTTCCCAGGAGTAAGTCCAGAGCTAAGTTTTCTAAAAGATACTGGCAGAGTTGAGTGTCACACAGTTACTGATCAAGATGCTCTTGATGGTACGCAAATCACATTCATTTATACTTAAATGGTAGAAAATCACATTTTTTCTTTACTAAAAGGAATTGTAACATTTTGTATGGAGAAAGTCTTTATATAATTTGAGATGAAGTTTTATAACATCGCCATATCTTGAACCTAATTGTCGAATTGAATGAATGCAGCATACAAACGACTTTGTCGTCTTGAAGGGATATTTCCAGCATTGGAGACATCGCATGCTTTGGCATATCTTGAAAAGCTTTGCCCTACGTTACCTCATGGCACTAAGGTTGTGGTAAATTGCAGCGGCAGTGGGTATAACGATGCGACTATAGTCCTCAATAGTATTTCTAGTAGATAAAAAAGGATATATGACTCTCAAAAGGGTAGTCATTTCTATAGAAGCATCATACAACAAAACAAAGCTGACTTTGATGATAGAAAACTGATATTCCCTAGTTTGTTAAATGACCAAGTTATTATTATTAAAAAATAGATTAGTAACTGGCCCAACCTAATTGTTCGGGCTTGGGCCAAACATAATCCTGGCTAAAATTTATATGTAATTGTTGCATTGAGTATAATATGAAGAAGAAAATTGTTTAAAGTCTTACTGTTTTTGAAGATTGACCATCTCAAATGGGTCTTTTAAATAAAGTAAGTCTCAAAAAAGTCTTACGAATACAACTATGATAGACTGATAGTTCATTAAATCAAAATCATATATTGTTTATCGTCACTTTGCTTTCTTTCGTACCACAAAGAAAGCGAAATAAAATGAAATAAAACATTATCTAGTGCGTAAGTTGAAGGAAGAAAGAATAATGCCACCATGATACAAAGCAAAAGATCCAATCCTATAGACTTAAAAGCTAAACAATAATGCCTTGGATCTCGACGGTAAAACAAGCTAGGAACTAAAAAGGTAGCCGGAAAAATTCATCACCCGCAAGACGAAACACCGAGTAAGGACATGAATTGAACAGGCTACTGTTAAGCGGAATGTAATCGATCAAGCAGATATCCTTCCATGGCCTTTGCTTCCAAGAAAAACTTGTGTTAAATGATCAAAGAAATATAATTGTCATTGACCAACAAATTTTTACATTAATTTGTAAGAATTAGTGATAATAAAAACGACTAAGGATATATAAAACCTTGAATCGTGTTATAGACAACTTCTCTAATGTAGAACTCGACACCACAATTTCCTGGATATTTGCACTTAGATTTCAGGCAAGACACAAAAATTTGTAAATATTATGGTTCCCCTTGACCCGCCATTAGTTGTGATCGAAATCAGATAATATCGTTTGTATACACAAATATTGGATGAAAGTGGAATGAAAGGTAGAGATTTAATCTTTTGACCTTTAAAGAAAATTTGATATATATGTATTTCATCTCTTGTCTCAATATTCTTTCTATCTCCCCATTCCTAGAATTTAATTAAAGGTGTGTCAATAATGTATTACATACAGCACCAGTTGTGTTACTTAATTTCATGCTTTTATTTCTATATCTTAGAAAGTGGGTATTGTTGTTGCTGTTGTATCTTGCAAAGTAGGAGTACATGAATTAGTTGTTGTCATTGTTTGTTTAAACTGGTATTTAACTTATAATTATTTGCCTGTATTATGTTTGGCCCAAGCCCGCTTATTATCGGTCTTTTGCATAATTAGCATCCACGAAACTGACTACATCATCATGCTCGCCTTTATTTTCTATGCCTATTTTTGCCACTTCAATCTCTTTCGAGTCAACAATCATCCTGATGAAGTGATACCTCATATTGATATGTTTGGTTCTCTAATGAAACATTTAATTCATATAGAGGTGAAATGCACCTTGATTATCGCAGTTCACAATCATTGGCGTTAGGTTTACTCCCAACTTTGTTAGAAGTCCTTTAAGGCACATGTTTTCTTTCAAATTTTTAAGAGTAAATTGCAAAAATCATCCCTGGGGTTTGGTCAAATTGTTTATTCTTTTGAAAGTGCACTCATCATCCTTGTGAGAAACTTACAAGTGCACATTTGATCCCTGGCTAAAGTTAAATAACTAAAATACTCTCTTCATCTTCCCCTTCACTTTGGTCCTTATGAGGGTAATTTATTTATTTAATTTTGGCCAGGACCAAAAGTGCTCTTATAAGTTCCCACGAGGATATCGAATGCACTTTCAAAAGGATAAAACAACCTCAATTTGACCAAACCACAAGGCGAATTTTGCAATTTACTTGATTTTTATAAGCGCCATAAACTCCGTTTCGTAGTAGATAATGCAAGAGCGGTGAGCTGTTGCTTTCCAAATCAACACCCATCCATGTACCATGAACACGTACCCGGTTATCGACTTATCCTTATTAGGGACTTAAACATAATCAACATCTAAGAAACCCGTCTACATCACGTGCTCACATATTTACTATATACTAGACTCACATTTGTAGAACCCTTCAAGTACCTCAAAATCCAATTGGCTGCTCTCGATGGCTTTTTCTAGGGCTCTTTAAGTACATGCTTACAATACTAACTGCTTATGCAATATATGTTATAAAACATACCATCAAATACATTAAACCACCTTAACGTTCTCATGTGCTCACTGATTTGCCATCATAAACTTTTAAAATTTTCAGAATTAATAGCCCATACCCGTCTCTGTGACACCTCCCACGTCCGGCTACCCCTGTCTCTCATAATGTATCATCCTTGTTGTACCAAATTACATCACATAAAACTCTTTCTTTAGCAATTCGTGAGTATCTTTGATTTCATACATGCTCTTACAAACTATCAACATATCATCCACATACAAAAATAACTCTATTTACTCACGTGGTGCAAACTTTTTGAAATATATACACATCTATCATAGGACTTTCACGGTTGAACCAATCATTTCGGGATACACACACCAAATCTCTTGTACTACTGATTTGGAGATTGCTTAGTACCATAAAAATATATCTTTAAAACACATACATTATTTCTCTTTCCTTCTTTAATACCAAGTGGTTCCTCATATTAATTTTTTCTTCTTGATTATCGGCATTATGTGACACTTATGATATAAGGGTTATGGTCATACTATTATAATTAGGTTAATTCCTGTATTCATTCATCAAATAAACATTCGGTATATATAATGAATACCGATTACAAGAGAAACCCTTCATGGGCCAATATCCAAATAACAATAACTTAATGTATTGGGCTAAACTAAACTCAGTCAAGCTCGGCTAATACACCCCTTGATGTGAGCGGGAGGCTTTCGAACGTTCAAAGCGGAGCGAAAATCCATAAGCAGCCTTGCCAGGAGTCCCTTGGTAAAAATATCAGCGTCTTGAAAGCGAGAAGGGACATGAAGCACCTGAACTGGCCCGATGCAACATAATCACGGACCGAAATGAATATCTATCTCAATGTGTTTGAAATGCGTTGATCTTTGAACGGGATTCGTCGATAAATAGCACACTAACATTGTCACAATAGACAATTGTAGCTGTAGATAAGGTTGATGAAGCTCAGCGCAGCAGTTGAATCAAAATTTGTCTCGGCCTACGACATTAGCAACACGCGATACTTCGGCCTCAGCCTGGGCCAGGAGACAACGTCACCTGTCGTTTAGCAGACCACGACAACAAGTTATCACCAAGAAACACACAATAACACGAAGTTGATCAGTGACGGACAACCCGCCCAATCCGCATCGGTGTAAGCAATCGGTGAGCGATAGAAGAAACATCTGCGAAGACCATGATCAAGAGTACCCCGAAGATAGCGTAATATACGCTTCAAAGCATGAAAATGTGTATCACGAGGATCATGCATATACAAACAGACTGTGAACTGCATATGAAATATCGAGGCGAGTAAAGGTAAGATCTGGCGCACCGGCTAAGCGATATAAGGTTGGATCATCAAAAGGTGTACCATCAGGTCCAAGCTTAGACTCGGTATCAACAGGAGTGCGGCACGGGTTACACTACGCATATGAGCTCTCAAGAATTTCCTCGGCAAACTTAGGCGTGATAAGAACATACCAGGTAGTGCGCGTAGCGAGAAACACCAAGAAAATAATTAAGAGAGCCAAGATCCGTCATGGCAAACTCACCATGAAGAGCGGTGATAACATTTGTAAAATGTAGTAGAAGAAGCGTCAATATAATATCATCCACATACGATAACAAGTAGGCGTGTCAGATCGATGAAATACAACAGGGGCGCGCTCGGTTTTGCTATCGCTGAAAACCAATGCGTGTAATAAATCTGCAAGCCGCTGAAACCAAGCTCTAGGGGCTTGCCCATACAATGATCGCTGCAAATGACAAACATAATGGGTGGCGGGATCAACAAACCCCGGTGATGCATATAAACTGTCTACGATAAGTAGCGAAGTGAAAGCATTCTTCACGTCAAAGGCGATGAATAGGCGATCACGAGACCGCTGCTAAGGCTAAACCTTGTCGCGAATAGTAGGCTGGTTTGACCACGGGACTAAAGTCTCATCACAATCAATTCCCTGCTGTGACTACGACCATTTGCAACAAGTGCGCCTTATACCCGACAAAAGTACCATCTGCATGAAACTTATGCCTAAAAAGCCACATAGAACGAACAATATTCACATTAGTTTGGGCCGGGGCATAAGTACCCACGTTAGTTAGTAATTAAAGCATTATATTCGGTCTAACATAGCTTGCTTCCAATGAGGAATCTGAAGAGCTTGAATATGAGAGCGGAAGGGGAACCGATAGTGACATGACAATTCAGACGCTCAAGAGGTTTAGAAATGCCGGCTTTAGCACGTGTGACCATGGGGTGGGTGTTGGTTGTAGTGGGCGGTTGGATCGGTTGTATCGGAGTGGGCAATGGTGTTTGAGGATCGGTCGAGGATTGGGTAAAGGTTGTGTTGGGGAAGGCGAGGAGGATGTGTGTTGGGTAGGCGAAGTAGGCTGGGGTAGGGGCTCATGAAGAGCCATAGCGGTGAGGTCGAGTTGGTGGAGTAGGTGTGGGTGGCACGTTGTTCACACCAGGAGTGGGATGAACGGGTAAGGGTATAGTGTTTGTTGGTTTTAAAAAATCGTAGTGTGGGGATGTGTATTGGTGTAGGGATGAAAAGGGAAATACATCCTCATCAGCGAACATGGCGAAAGTATTATTTTGTTGGAGGATAGGTCAAGACAAAAAAAACGCGGTGATTGGCGGGTAACCAAGAAACACACAAGCATGGGCGTGGTTGAAGTTTATGTGTAGATGAAGATAGATAGCAGAGGCACCCAAAGAACGTAAATTGTCATAAGATGGGGACGGTTATAAAGTTTAGTAAATGGCACTCATTGTTGATGACAGGTGGATGGAATAATGTTTGAGAGATAAGCACCATGTTGAGTGCTTCCACCCAATAGGAGGGAGTATGCTAGCTTGAGAAAGCAAAGTGCGAGTAAGGCTGTTGAGAGTGCGTGAAGATGCCTCGTGATTTGCCATTTGCCGATGTAATTGTGGCAAGAAAACCTAAATTGAATAATGGTAAAATGTGAAAAGAAATCGTGAAAGCGGGTGTTGTCATATCACCCCCATGATCACGCTCTGTAAAGCCTTTTATATCGACACCGAATTGTTTGTTTACATAAGCACGAAAAACAATAAATTTATCATACAAGTCAGACTTTTTATGCAAGGGATAAACCCAAACAAAATGAGAGAAATGATCCAAAAAGATAGCATAATATTTAAAACCACTTTCACTTGGAATAGGGGATGTCCATACATCCGAGTGGACAATATCAAAAATAGATGCAACCTTCGACTCCAAAGTATAAAATGGAAGCTTTATTTGTTTGCCTAATTGACACGCATGACACAAAGCGGACAACTTTGATTTATTACAAGAAATGAAATTACTAGACTCTAAACGACGAAGCACATCTTCACCGGTGCCCGAAGCGCCTGCGGCCACGAGTATGACCGAACGAAAGCAAAGCAAAAGGAGGACGCGTGGATGATTGTTGCATATAACCGGTAGAGATCGCCTGCTATCACAACGGAGAAGAATTCTGCCCGCTGGTAATCTCAGAGAAAAACCATAAGCGTCAAACTCAACGGAAACGTCATTATCACGAGTAAATTTACGAACGTAAATTAAATTTTTTAATTATGTGCGGAGTGACAAGTATTTGAGTTAGTTGTAATGGTTTAGAAGAAGTGTGCAAAAAGCTATGTCCAGATGTGTGACCGTAGTAGACGCCGTTTCCAACATACACAGACGGATAAATACTAGAATTACTAACAGAAGTGAGGATACCTGTGTTATCGGCCAAGTGAGAAGATGCACCAGTATCCATATTCCAAGCAGGGTCCGGGACAGTCATCGTCTGAAATGCCTGAGGCAGCATAGTAGCCTGAGTCGAAACGGTACCCGGAATGGTGTAAGCTAACTGCCCCGGATAATAAGAATAACCATGTTGCACCGGGTATTGGGCTTGATGGCCCAACTGTGAAAATGCTGGATGTGGCCCTGCTGCGTACTTCCAATGAATGAGCGGAGTATCCAATTGTAAAGAAGCCGAGCGGCCTGTTGTGGCATACTGGGCTGAGTGGCAAGGTGGGCTTGTTGTGGCTGAAACATAGCGGGCTGTGGTGTTGGATACATAGCAGGTTGAGTAAACAAGTAGGGATTAACAAACTGCATGCCACTCATGCCAAAAAATGAGTGTGGGACAATAGGAGCTTGTGTTGTAAGTTGGGGCATGGTTGACTGCCCTCGATTATTAGATTGAGAAGCACGAGCATTTGTGGACCCTTGAGACTTATCACCACTGTTTGTTGAGCGAGACCTAACATCGTGAGAGCCATGTATAAACTTGCAACGCGATCCATACGTACACGAACCTATTTGAAAGTTACGACACAATTCACCCCCCGAATTCACCATAGGACCAGACTTGGGATTCACCATAGGACCAGAAGTTGTAGTGGCCACGAGCACAGTTGGGGAAGAAGAGGTGAGAGTATTCGAAGATAAAGCTTGAGTGAGTTGCGCCATATCACTCTCTTCCAACAGAAGCTTGGAGCGTACTTGATCAAAAGTTGGTAAAGGTTCGTATGTTTAATTCGAACAATCTCCGGATACTTGGCTCGAAGACCATTGAGTGTGTAGGTAACGAGGCTCGAATCCTGCACTTGCACCTAGGTTAGCCAAACGACAACCTTGGACTTAATGTCTTGGAAGTAATCCGTAACCTGATAAAGTTCCGATCACCATGGTCCATTTCATTGTCCATTGTATCACTCGAGCCGCTTTGTTGTCATGAAAGAGATCCAGAAGTTTTTTCCAAACATCGTGGGCTGAGGTGCAATCATCAACAACCATATCCACCAACTTAGGGGAGATAGTGGAGTACATCAACATGACGACAAGAGAGTCGTTAGTGTCAAAAAAATGATCCAGTGGGGCAGTGCTCGAAGAGGCTGAGGCTTCAAGATGCTTGTGGACTTCATACGTCTTGCAAAAACGAATGAAAAGCTTGCTCCACGAGTTGTAATTGAGTTTATCTAGATCAAGAGGTGAGGGAATGCACGCCTTGATAATAGCGATTGAATATGATTTATCAATCGGTTGTTTGGGTGGAAGGTTATCGCCCGTCATTATGCTATGACAAGAGACAAACAAAGCAAAACAAAGATAACAAAAATATATAACTGACCAAAGCTAGGTCACGAAGCAGCAGCAAAGAAAGTTGTGGTTGTGATGAAAAAAAAAACTAGGGTTTAGGTGGAGGATCTTGAGGCTTTGATACCATATTATAATTAGGTTAATTCCTGTATTCATTCATCAAATAAACATTCGGTATATATAATGAATACCGATTCCCTTCATGGGCCAATATCCAAATAACAATAACTTAATGTATTGGGCTAAACTAAACTTAGTCAAGCTCGGCTAATACATACTAGACGTAAGTAGTTTATCTAGTAGTTTTTTATAAGATTGGTTTGTCATTCTTATAAGAGTAAACTTCAAAATACATCCCTGTGGTTTACCTCGTTTCGCACCATACATCCCTCTCGCAAAAGTTTCAACAGATACATCCCTCTGTTAGTAAAGTTGGCACAAATACATCCCTCCGTTAGTAAAATCAGTTAATGAGGACTAACGGTGCAAATATATCACCGTTATCTCACATTCGTTAAGAGATATTTACGTAAATCGTCCTTGTGGCAAGGAACAAATTGCAACCAAAGTCCTTAAATTTATTTACAAATTCGTCCCCGTTAGACCGTCAACGCGTTGACGCCACGTGTCACCACCAGAGTGGTGCCACGTGTCATCGGGTCGGGTCAGGTCGGTATATGGGTCGGGTCGGGTTGCCACGTGGACCAATGAGGTGGTGCCACGTGGCGTTGGTAAAATATTTTACCACTTTGTCACCCCCTGGATTCGAACCTAGGACATTTGGGTGGGAAACAATGCTTTGCCCAACTGAGCTAGGCATAGCTTCAAGTATAATTCCCTAAATTTAGTTCATAACCCTTCCTAAAATTTAAAGGTCCAATTCAATAACACTAAAAGGTTCAATTTAGTTTTTGGCCTATCAATTTACGGAGTTTTATGGACTGTAAAAATAAATAAATATACCGTCGGACTCGTTTTTTCATGCTCTTTCCAATGGTATGCTCGGAGAATTTTTTCGACTTCAAACGAACCTCAAAATGCGAATCATCGTTTTTCTTTGTTTTCGCATTTATTGAGGTTCGTTTGAAATCAAAAAAATTCCCCGAGCATACCATTGAAAGAGCACTAAAAACGGAGTCCGACGGTATGTTTGTTGAATTTTTTCGACTTGGTTTGGACCTCGAAAAATGCAAAAACAAAAGAAAAAATGGGAATTTTTTTATGTTTGGTAGAGAGAAATGAAGGGAGAGAAATGGAAATGAGCTCATTTCTCATGTTTGGTAGAGAGAAATGAAGGGAGAGAAATGAAAATGAGCTCATTTCTCATGTTTGGTAGAGAGAAATGAAGGGAGAGAAATGAAAATGAGATTTTGGTGAGGAAATGGAGAGAGTTGGCTAGTGTAATTTAAGGAGCTCCATTTCTTTTAATTTTGTGGAGAAATTGGAGAAATGGATTAATTTTTTTGAAAAAATGTTTTTTTTATATATTTGAAAAAAATATACTCCCTCCGTCCCAAAATTATAGTCCCCTTTTGACTTTTTCGGTCGGAAAATATATGAATGGATTGAGTTTTTAATGTATTTTCATTTGGTGTAATTTTCATCAACTATTGTATAACATAAACAAAAATATTTAAGGTCAAAGTTGAAAAAGAAAGACTAAAAAAGTCAAACGGGGACTATAATTTTGGGACGGAGGTAGTATTTTTTTTAAAAATTATTTTTTTTTAAAAAAATAAGTTTTTTTTTTAAATAAATACATTTTTTTACAAAATTATTTTTAAAAAATTATTTTAAATTTTTTTTTAAATAAATATATACATTTTTTAAAATAAATAAGTTTTTTTTTTTTAAATAAATACATTTTTTTTCAAAATTATTTTTTAAAAATTATTTTTTTTTAAAATATTTTTAAATTTTTTTTTTTAAAAAAATAAGTTTTTTTTAAAAAAAATAAGTTTTTAAAAAAAAAAAAATATTTTTGATTTTTTTTTTTTTTTTAAATAAATTTTTTTTGATTTCTCGGGTCAAGTCTCTGTTGTTACCAAACATTAGAATTGAACAAAATTCTCCACTGATTTCTATTCTCTGAGATTTTATTTTCTACTTCATTTCTTTTCTCTCAATTTCTCTCTACCAAACGCAATTCTCTTCTTCATTTCTTTTCTCTGAATTTCTCTCTACCAAACGCACCCTAAGATTTAAAGTACTTGGATATTATATCATATCATGCATATACGGAGTACATATATACACATTTATTAAGATATGAACTCCAGCCCATGCCAAATAATCGGCTAAGAGATATTTATAGTATAAATTTTTGCCTTTGGATGATTTTTTTTTTTTTAATCATTTTTTTTTTTAATTTTTTTTTTTATTTTTTCTTTTTATGGATATTCATGATTAACTATATTTATATTGGATTAACTGTGTAAAGTGGTTTAATTTTAAAATATGAACATAGATGGAGCTAGACCTGCACTAAGGGATTGTGTAGGACGAGAATTCGAGAAACTCCACTTTACTATGCCTAAAGAGAGGATATGAGCCATGGTGGATCATAGAAGATGAACAATGTTGTCTCACAAGTGATTTTGGCCAAACGCATGGGACGGAAAAGTGTTATAATAGCAACTAGCGCTGGCCACCATGGTATTGCAGCAGCCGCTGTGTGTGCCAAGTTTTCTCTAGATTGTTCTGTTTTCATGGGGACCAAAGATATGTTGCAAAAAACATCAAATATTCAAATCATGGAGTTGCTCGGGGCTCAGGTATCTTTATTTTCTCTGGAACCAACTTACAGTACTAAATTTCTCGGTGAAATCTTTCTAAATATATATTTGTACAAATTAGTTTATATTTATTTTGTAACTAGTTTAGCTTACATCGATCAACAATAGAAGTACATAAAAGAAAAAAAAGGTAAAGATGAAAATATCTGAAAACCAATTTTCAACCAAGAATGTGCAAATCTAAAATATTACTAAATCTTGGCCAATCTAAAAAATTTAAACCGGTGTATATGGTTAAAAAATATCACTGGAATTTGTTAAGAGATGATTAAGCAAAAGAAACCAGCATTTTATACCTTGTTTAATTTAATTTTGTAGAACTGAAATACAATTTTTTCTAGTAACCAAGATTTTCGACCATTTGGCCCACTAATTCATGGGGTTTGAACCCATCGCCACACAAACTCAAACCAGGTAAAGCCCACCCTTTTCAGAGGTTGGCGTGGCCACTTAAAGTAGTTTGCACCTAACAGGAATTGAACTTGAGACCTCACACATTTTAGAGTGATAGTCACAAGCTCTTTTGCCACTAAGGCACCCTTTTTTGGGTTACTAGTCCATTCAATCCAAGTTAACGATCAATTTCTACTCCTACTTTGAGCTTCCATCAAAACTAGGATCATACTAATGAAATACCATAAATCGTGCAAATTAGGATATTGTCTATTAGGGATACAGTTGAAGAAACCAACTATCGAACAATTGTGTTACAGGTTAGGCCTGTGGATGGAAGTTTTCAGGATGCAGCCTCAGAATCAATCAGAGTATGGATAGAAAGCCTTGAAACTGGCTACTATCTATCTGGAGCGGCTGGCCCGCACCCTATCCCAAGCATGGTCCGTGAATTCAATTCGGTGATAGGAAAAGAAACAAGGAAGCAAGCAATGGAAAAGTGGGGCGGGATGCTAGATGTTATGGTTGCTTGTGTAGGGAGTTGTTGCAATGCATTAGGTTTGTTTCATGAATTCATAGGAGACAAAATCGTACGGATGATTGGAGTCGAGGGCGGTGGATTGGGTATTAACAGTGGTGACTTACACTCCGCAAATCTCGTAAGAGGTGAAGTAGGTGTTTCTCATGGAACTATGTGTTATTTGTTACAAGACGAGAACGACCAAATTGCAAGAACACCATCTAATAATTTGAACCAAAGAGTTTTTGTCTATATAACTAGATTCATAAAGAGTAACTTTATTGGTTTTTGTTTCGGTTTTTGTAGACTGGAATTTCCAGCAGTTAGTCCAAAGTTAAGTTTTCTAAGAGATACTAGCAGAGTGGAGTAGGGCTGAGCAAACGACCCGAACGGACCGGACCGACCGACGGATCGACCGAAACCGGACCGGACCGACCACATTCGGTCCGTCCTCGTCCGGTTTTAGACTAATTCGTCTCGGTCTTGGTCGTCCGTTCGTCCGACCACAAACCGACTATTTTGCCTAGTTGGACCGGACCGACAGACGGACCGACAGAGACCGGACCGGACCGACCACATTCGGTCCGGTCCTCGGTCTCGGCTTTTGGGCAAGTTCGGTCTCGGTCTTGGTCGGTCCGGTCCGGTTCGGTCCGGTCCGGGACCGATGCTCAGCCCTAGAGTGGAGTGTTACACAGTTACTGATCAGAAGCTATTGATGGTAAGCGAATAACAAACATTAATACATAAAAAATAGATAGTGAATGTTGGTTTTATGAACATAAATTAGTAGTCGTGAGTTAGGATCGAATCGAGACCACAAGATTGCACACTTTACGTATGAGAATTAAAGTTATAATAATTAAATATAAATGGTTATATTTAGTTATTATTTACATGAAACATATAAACGAATGTTAAGTAGTTAAACGTAATGGACTAAAGGTCGTTAAATGTTAAAGGAATGACTAAATATGATATTAGATGTCAAGTAGGTTTTAGAAATCCTATGGGATTCCTTAACCGATTGGATGGGGGGTTTCCATAACCCAATTCAACCATAACTTGGACACTAAGTTTCTTTGGGTATATATACAAGGCTTAGAGTCTTTGTAAATTATCTCTTGTACACATAAACCTAAAACTTGTCTGTGTGTTTTTGAGTCCAAACGATCAGATCTAAACCCTTAGGGTCGATCCACATTGTTATCTCCCTAAGCAAACGTTTTGTGCTATTAAAACTAGCATTACTTTAATTTCTTATAGTACGTGTGTACAAGAACGTGATACTTACACACTATTGTAAGTATCTTAGATTGAATTGCAAAAATGGTAAATGGCAATTCCTATAATCCTATAAACCCTAATTAGGGTTCATCTCAATTGCCAGTTTGGGAATTGATTCTTGTTGGGCTAGAATCAAAAGGTACGCATACTTTATGTTTATGTTAATAAATTATTCATTATATGTTCCTATACGCTTCCGCATGTATCTTTGATGTTTATTGTGTTTTATATATGATTGTCATGTTATTATATTCCAATAGCAGCATCACGAGCTTTGTTTAATGAGTAATTAATTACTAAACACGTAAAAAACGGATATTGTATTGTGTTTGATATGATTAATTCTAGGGTTTTGACTATTGTTTGAAAACCCTAATTCTAGGGTTGGGGCTTTTGCCCTAATTTTCTATAATTTTTTTATGTCGACCCTAAGTATTTTTTTAAGTTGAATTATAATTTTTTTAGGGTTTTATAAAATTGTTTTGTTAATTAATAACTGAACCTAGAATTGTATATATGTTACGTGAATTAAATCGTGAATTAATTGTTATGTGACATGTAATTGTATGCGATTTTGTGACTAATTGAATAAGTGTTATGTTGTATCCATGATGAGACATGCATGTTCGTCATGAATTTTTGCTTGAAGTATTAATTGTTAAGTTATTTATCACACGTATAGTTTTGATAATTCTTGAATTGTGAAAGACCTCAATATATATATATTAATGAATCAATTATGTGCAATTTGGTATATGTTTGACTATGGCTTACGCAATCGATTTATCGATGTATGTGGCTCACTTGCCTTAGTAAGTGAAAGCCTTAGTTAACATATACATAATTTAACCTAAAATTGATTATTAATAGGTTTTATCAAATAAGTTGTATGTGGCTACTTGTTAACGCATATTAATTGTTAGTTATGTGCGCATTGTTTTAGTTATTTATTTTTTATTTACTTGTTTGTTTATTGTGTTTGACAAGTTTTAAGCAAAGGATAATTTCATGAATAGAAAAATAAATTAGACTAAACAATGGTGAAATTTGATTTACTTTTGAAGAGTTAAATTTTCATTAGTTTAATTGAGTGATGAGTTTTGTACCTAATAGTGAGAACGGCTCATCCAATTTTGACAAACTATAAGAGAGGTATAAGGAGTGGAGCCCATTAAATTGTGACCCGAAAAAACGAGGTTAAATGCTTCGCGCTGACCAAATTTTTCGCTTCTTTGTGTGTTAAATTGGAGTTACCAAGTAGGCTATTTTATGTACAAAATCATCTTAAGGGCATTAGGTTTAATTCCATGCGCTACTTTGTGGTAATTATCCGAAACACTAAGTCTTTGGACTTATGCAAAAATACGATATAATGGACGATAATTAAAAGTAAATTCTTTGATTGGTGAAACCAATACCTCAATCAAAACTTTGTTTTTTTAATATTTGTGAATTGGTTAATAAAAAGGTTTTTATTAAAACTAACGATACAAAGTTGTATGCATGCTCTTCGTACATATTTTGATTATACACATCAAAACTAGTACCCTTTAAATTAAGTTAGTGCATCTAGTTAAAGGAACACTTGAAGTTTGAATTTACGTCAAGTGGGAACCTCGCGATATTATGATGGAAAGGTAAATCTTCATGTTGAGTCAGACCTCAACTAGACACATTTTTAGTTCTTTAAATTAGACGACTTAAATTAAGTAGTAAGTGAGAACTGAACTTAAGGCACAAGATGAGGATAAAACATGTTTATATTTGCAATGTTGTTGGTAATTTAAATCCCATAATGATATAGGAATTGGAAAAGGTTTGCCAATTATTGTTCGACAGATTACCTTATTATGTGCTTTCGTTACTAGCAGATCAACTGATGTAATGAAACTATGATAATTTGGATCAAAGTTTTTTTTGAGAAAATTCTTTGGTTGTATATTACCTTGTGTATTTTTTATTTTCTTGAAAAGTTGTATTATCGAAAATACTAATATTTGAACTTTTTTCTGTAGAAATGGCTCAAAACGATAACACCCCACTAGGTTCTGCGTTCAAAACTTTCTTTGAGCGAGAAAAGTTGACTGGCTCACAAAATTTTAATGATTGGTATCGCTCTCTGAGAATTGTCTGTAGAGTGGCTGACAAGCTTGATTATTTGTATAAGACCTGCCCTGCTGAGCTTGAAGCTAACGCCTCTAATGAGGAAAAATCGGTGTGGAAAGTTGAATACAAGCGTCATAATGAAGTGGCTAGTTTGATGTTGGGAATGATGACACCTGCTCTCCAAAAGCAGTTTGAAAATTACTTCCTGTTTGACATGCTCAACGAACTCAGACGAATGTTTGAGAACCCCCAAGCTGTTAAAATCTATGATTTGATTGATGCACTTCACAGCTGTAAGCAGGGAAAAGGTAAACCCGTAAGTGCACATGTGTTAGAAATGAAGGGTTACATGGACCAACTGCAAGCACTTGGAAAGCTCTATGGACAAGATATTGTTGTGAACTTAATCAATAGGTCCCTTAATAAGGACTTTAAAGGTTTTGTTCGTAATTTCAATATGCATTGCTTGGGAAGACAGTAACTGAGTTACACGCATTGCTTGTTGATTTCGAGAAAGGGTTACCTCAAAAGGCCCCTACTCCCCAGGTACTTGATATTCATGTGGTAGGATTAACAAGCCAAAACCGCGTACGAACAAAAAGGGTAAAGGAAAGAGAAAGGCTGATAAGGGTAAACAAGTTATGGCCTATCAACCTGAACCAAAGAAATACCCTCCTTAGAATAAAGAGAATCCTAAGAAGGATCAGGCTTGCCACTACTGTAAAGTAGTGGGTCACTGGAAGAGAAATTGTGCTCTCTATCTCGATGATTTGCGAAAAAATAAGATGAAGAATTCGGGGTCCTTGGGCGCTAGTTCTTCAGGAAACTTATTTATGATTGAATTATTTACTCTAAACCATAAAATTAATTCCTAGGTATATTATACTGTATGTGGTATTCACATTTGTAATACATTGCAGGGTTTTAGAGTGGAAAGGAAGCTGTCTTATGGGGAGCAATATTTGCATGTGGGCAATGGAGCACCTTCATTTGTTGAAGCCATAGGAGTGTTTAGTTTAGTATTGCCTTCGGGCTTAGTACTGTCATTAAACAATTGCTATTATGCACCTTCTATTATTAGAGGTGTTGTTTCCTTTTCTGTTTCGTTGGATCATGGTTTTACTCATACTATCACAAGTATTGGAATTTTAGTTTCTTTAAATGGTGTATTTTATTTTAGTACAATTACTATGAATGGTGTGTTTGAGATTGATATGACTGGGAATGTATCCAACAATAATAATTCGATGTTTAGCATCAATAAGAAAATGAAGTTAGACTTGAATTCTTCTTATATTTGGCATTGTAGACTTGCTCATATAGGATAGACTCGCATGCAAAAGCTGCAATGTGAAGGGCTTTTGAAAAATATCAATGACGAATCATTTGATAAATGTGAGTCATGCATATATCTGGGAAGATGATGAAGAAACCTTTTCATAGTAATATGGAGAGGGCGTCTGATCTACTTGGTCTAATTCATACTAATGTGTGTGGACCACTTAGACATGTGTCAAAAAGAGGTGCTAGCTACTTCTTAACCTTTACTGATGATTTCAGCCGTCATGGTTATGTTTATTTACTTAGGCATAAATATGAGGTATTTGAAACATTTAAGGTTTTCAAAGCAGAAGTAGGGCTACAATTAGGAAAGAAGATTAAAGCTTTTCGATCCGATAGAGGCAGTGAATATTTTAGCCAAGAGTTTAAAGATTCCTTAGCTGAGAATAGAATTTTCCAAAATCTCAGATCTCCATATACTCCACAACGAAATGGTGTATCTGAGAGAAGTAATCGTACAGTGTTAGACATGGTGCGATCAATGTTTAATCTTACTACTCTGCCCTTATCCTTTTGGGATTATGCTTTATAATCTCCTGTTCGCATTCTAAATATGGTTCCCACCAAGAAGGTTGATAAGACACCATATGAAATATGGCATGGTAAAGCTCCTAACTTGTCTTATTTAAAGGTCTGGGGTTGCGAGGCGTATGTTAGACATGACTCAGTAGATAAACTCCAACATCGATCTGTAAAGTGTATCTTTGTAGGATACTCTAAGGAAACTATGGGTTACTACTTTAACTATCCATCTGAAGATAAAGTAATTGTTGCTAGGTATGGAGATTTTCTTGAAAAGGATCTCGTATCTCAAGAATTCAGTAGGAGAGTTTATGATATGAAATATGATCATGAAGATGCATTACCTTCTGAAAATGCTAACGTACTTCCGGTAGAGCGTGACAGTCTGGGTCCTTCACCAGAAGTTGAAGTGATTCCCATTCGTAGATCTGTAAGGACTACGCATGCACCTGAACGTCTATGTCTTAATGTAGAAGTTGAGGAAACTATATTAGGGGATATTGGAGATCCTGCTAATTATAGGGCTGCCATGGCTGATCCTGAAAAGGACAAATTGCAAGCTGCAATGAATGGGGAAATGTAATCCATGAAAGAAAATGAAGTCAGGGAAGATGTTGACTTACCTCCAAATGCTAAGGTAGCTGGAAGTAAGTGGCTCTATAAGAAAAGGACTGACATGGATGGCAATGTACACATCTATAAAGCTCGTCTGGTGGCTCAGGGTTTTACTCAAACCTATAGGGTAGATTACGAGGAGACCTTTTCTCCTGTAGCAGACATTAGAGCTATTATAATTCTCATAGCTATAGCAGCGTACTATGACTATGTGATATGCAGATGGATGTCAAAACCGCCTTCTTAAACGGTCGCTTAGATGAAGATCTATATGAAGCAACCTAAGGGGTTCGTGAATCCAAAATTTCCAAACCGTGTATGCAAAATTCAAAGATCCATTTATGGATTGAAGCAAGCATCAAGGCAATGGAATAAGAGATTTAATGAAGAAATAAAAAAGTATGGATTTATTCAAAATCTTGATGAGCCATGTGTATATCACAAAGTTAGTGGGAGTGATGTAATTTTCCTTATCCTAGATGTCGATGACATATTAATTATGGGAAAAGACATTCCAAGTTTGCAAAGTGTTAAGGCATATCTTGGACAGTGTTTTTCCATGAAGGATTTACACTACAAGAATTCTGGCGAATAGCCACGGACATAATTTATGGGTGAAAGCCATATTTTTGTGGGTAAATGGGTAATACCCACAGACTACCCACGGCCATATAAAGATGGGTAAAACCCCCGAGGGTAATTGTATGCCCATGCCATTTACACTTTGTGGGTAATGTTACCCACATCATTTTAGGTGGGTGATTGTGTTGTGTTCGTGGGTGAAGTTTTATGGGATTTTTTCACTCACCACGAGAATACCCATAGATATACTTGTGGGTAATTTGTGTGTAACATTTCCCATAAAGTTACTTCGTGTGTAAAAGTTGACACATAATATGTGGGTAACTTTCCCACAATAATACGTGGGTAAACTTTCCCACCTTTTTGTCATGTGTAAGAGTCATAGGTAACAATGGCCTATACATTCACATTAAAAACGGTATACTTCACGGGTAAATCTATGGGTAAAATTTTCTCAAAATTTTATTATTTAATTATTGAACTGCAAACCATACATCAAATACAAAAGGACTCATATAATCCTTGAACATCATTAGGATATAATCCAAATGGGACAAAGTATAACAAATAAAAAAAAATATATTTCTAGCATTTTGTTCTAAAACCCCTATCTAATTCTCACTTGCTCTATCTCTGCTGTATACCTTCAATTGTTGATGCCCTTGAGTTTTAGTAATATGCTCTCCAATCAAGCTAATGGTGATACATAGTCTCTTAAGCCTACTTTATCCATCTGTTAAAAAATACAAAAGTTGGTAAGTCGTGTAACTAAAGTTGTTCCATAAAAATATAAGATTTTAAAAAGTCTTAATGTGTTAAGTATATGATAATAAATGTATAATCATGCATTTATAAAATGAGACCAACAAGATTGAAAAGTCACTAACCAATGTTTTACAAGGGCAGTCATCATGACTGGTGACTAGTGTCACTTTGAGAGATATAAATTTGTTATTAAGAACCTAAACTCTATTAAGACAATGAAGTCATGTGTTACAATAAAGCATACCTGAATGGCGTTTACATCATTTAACACCAAAAAGATCCACAATCGTCTTGTTTGGTATCCAATATACAATTTGAGGAAACAACACAGAGGAACAAATATGTTAATCACATAAGTAGACTATACAGTTTATATTTCTTCAATTAATTAAGTAATGTTATGAACATAAGCTCATATACTCCAAATTTTTATATCCATCAACCATGTTAAAAAAATCGACCTACATACATGCCTTAAAAGTACTTTGAGGCTAAAAAACACCATTGCTAAGCCATATTTCTTCTTCTCCGAGTCCACTAATGTCGGTTACATAAGACAGTCATCGTATGCTACTTGCTGCACAATGTAAAAAAACATAGATATATCAGATCAAATGATGACGTTATAATGATTCTTAAAAGGGAAATGTAATAAAATGGGGATTAAAGAACAAGGTGTCTAAGGGGTGTGGCATCTAGTGTTTAATCCAGTCTGATGCTTATAGACATCATCCAATATTTATCTCGTGTACATGCTTTTATTTTGAACATAAGCATGCTTTCGCCACAAAATTAGATGAGCGAATGTCACAATCCGATGCACTTTTGCATATTGACTAAGTGTACCTTTCGTTCATCATGTTCAAGTATCCCGAAATGATATATGACCAACTAAATAATATACACACTAAATGCTATGATATACAGTTAGTACATAGAATAAAAACAAGACTACGGAGTCTATGACAACTGAGAACTGAGTTTCCCCCTTTCCAACTAGTCCTGCAAACACAAACAAGTCATACAAATGACACATTAACTTACTAATATAACAAAACAAACGCCTTTCAAAAGAAGAAGACCATTGACCTACCTGCAATAAGTCTTAAATTGATCTTATGTTTCAATTAAGCCTATAAATTACACGACACAGGCATATACATACATTAACCATGACATTAGCGCATACAAATACATAAATTAAGAAGAAAAAAAATAAATTTAGCAGCTAAAGAGTGCAGAATGGAATGGTGAATAGAGGAAGGATAGATCCCTGATGAAACACTAATAAAAAAAATAAAAGATGGTCAATTTTGACTCTTAACAATATATATATATATATATAAAGAACAAAGTGACCAAAGATTTGAGATCTGAAGAAAATATCATCAAGGAATGTGGATTATGATAATTAAGAAATGTTAACCGGTGATAACCTAGAGACGTGTGTAAAGCAAAGGTAGTGGGGGAAAACTTAAATTTTTGGCAAAAGATTTTGGGGGTAAACGAAAATTTTGATAGCAATTACTTTTGAGAATTTAAAATTTTTAACATACGTAGATGCCTGATGCCATAAATGATCCAAATATTCTTGTAAATATTTCATGAACTTTTGATTAAAAAAATGTTTGTATTTGTATATCTATTCTGATTATAATGCATTTATGGGTGTTATTCGGGTTGACCCAGTCGGGTTCAGGTCAATTTGGATCAATGCTAAAAAAACATATTCGGACCCGACCTTGTTTAGAACTCCGGTCACTTGGGTCGGGTCAACTCGGGTTCGGGTTTAGGTCGTTTGAAAATTATAAAATTTTGGTGTTTACATAGAAATTAGAAAGAAAAAAATTGAAACTCGGGTCACTCGGGTTGAACCGAACCCGAGTAAAAGACATATATTATACCCGAACTCGACCTTGTTTAGAAATTAGAACTCGGGTCAATTCGGATTGACCTGATTGCCCGAATATAATTTTAGACCCGACTAACCCGACCCGAAAAGCCATATTTAGGTTCGGGTCGGGTCGGCTTTTATGACACCCCTACTATGCATCCATGATTTTTCCTATATTCTTAAATAAAAATGGTAAATATATCCGGTCATCCACTACTAAATTACTATTATTTTAAACATTGTTTAATCCTTAAACTTTTTATAATTTTTCGTTTATAACCCATAAATTATTTTCTCGCAATGACTACAAATTAAACCCGTAAATATTGCATGAAGAGTCACATCAGAATTACAAGTTTGCAAATATAATTATTTGCCGCTATACACCCTCACTTTGCACGGATGTTTTTCTAGTTTTTAAAGAAGCAAATCTGAACAAGATATTATATTCTTCAATCATTTTCTTCTAATTTTTGTATATGGTGTCTCCATTAGCATGGATGCGCCATATTCTTCTTCTGATACGGTGTTTTATTCGTTTTAGCTTCAATTCCGCCGCTTTTCGTGTACTTTCCACTTTTGCTCCCGATTTACTAAAAATAAGAAATATGAACGCTTAAGTAGCTATTCTTGGATAAAAATATAGTAAATGAGCAATATATATGGGATAAATGATACATAAAGTATGTACTTATTTGATCATACTAACGTGGAGTTAATTTAGATTGTTTAACTAAAGATTACAAAGCATGATATGAATTATAGATCTTAAATGATCTATGAGAGAATTCCTAGTATTGCAGGATAAGTAGGAGGACATTAGGATCTCGGACAAACATACATTGTCCAATGGGGCAAGATAGCTTGGCACGTGAGATGTTTTGATCTTGAGTTGTAAAAAAGAATTAAAGTTTTGGATTTTAAATCAGGAAACACGCAACTACATCGCAGTTTCAAGGTCTTATACTTGAGTTCTCGTGGACTTATGAGAGTCAGTAAAAAGGAATCAAAGTTATTATCTTATATAGAATTCCATTTTACTTAAGTGTAAATTGAATTGCATTTGTTGAATATAATCCAATATGACTAAATCACCTCGTACCAAACTCACTCAGGTTCATTAACAGGAAGACAATATTAAAAGAATTGAGGAGTGGAGATCAAGGGTCATAGGTGAAGGACCAATAAAAAAGAATAAAGTAGTGATTACTCCCAAAACTTCCTGACACAAGCTAAATAAATCACTGAGAATCGGAAGTAATGTCATAGACTCATACAAATTGGACGAGATGTTATTAAGAGATTTCATTTAGCATGTTTTGAATTTGTAAATGAACTAAATTTCATTCTAAAAGGGTCCATGGTTGCTTAACATGGTGGGAGACCGAGATAAGTAAACCCGCTATTGTGAAATGTGTGATACTTCGGAGAATGTATCATATTTCACATGCATTTGTGGGGTACAAGCTGGACGTGACCAAGATCGAGAAGCGACCACTTGGATTAATAAGTTATTATCATTTTTGGATCGTAGCTTACTATCCCAATTACCTAAGGTATTAGTTCATTTGACTTTGTTTCTTACTGGGTTCTGGCTTAGTTTCCAGTTACTGGGTAAAAGTGTAACGTTGTGTGCTAATGCTGAATTTAGTGGGAGGTAAGGAAAAGTGATTTATTGATCGAGATGAAAATTTGCAGCTTCATGTTGAAATAGACTGGAGAAGGATACCCCCCCATGTTGTGATATTTTTTGTTGAAGCATAATCGTGCGACTAGTGTCAGTGAACACTGTGGGAGAGCAAAACATTCACGGTAACAAAAAAGGACGAATGCATTACGAGATTTAAATATCCATCTCTGGTACTTTAAAAAACATCGCAAAGTGCAAAGGGACATATTCATATACCTAAGCTCAGCTGAGGTGTTGCTGAATTTTTGTAAATCATTACTTTGGTATTGAATTGGATTTTGTAAGTAGGGCACTTCAATATCATGATAGTGATTGCTTGATACAGTGAAAGTGGTTCTCATGTTGTTTCTTTGCACAAGTGGGAGTATGAAAGTAGTGCCAAGAACAACGTCTTTCACAACTAGCCACAGTAAAAGAAACACGCAAGTGAAAGTAAGAATCGAGTGACTAAATGAAATGGAAATGAAGAGAAAATGAGAATACGGTAATATTCTCATATAGGGGTAAAACTATAATTATCCATGGTGTATAAATCTATCTAAGATAAATATATTAAGTACATAAAAGGCATAACCATAACCATAAAGGGGTTAATGGTCGGTCGAATACCCTTAGGAGATAAGGAGTTAACAAAGTTGCAAAATACCCGCACACACAATAAGATAGGTAAAGTCATGGGTATATATTCACCCTCAAAACACCCACATTTATTTACCCACCAATAAAAATGATTTTTACATTCCGTGGGTAAATAACATTTACCCACAAAATTACACACAAAAATAGCCACAATAACTCACGATGTGGGTAATCCGTGGGGAATGGTTTGGCGCCAATTATTTACCCACATATTGCACACTAAATATACTTCTGTGGCTATTTGTGTGGGTAAATCCTTGGGAATTTTGAGGGAAAATAAAATCGAATTTGAAAGTTACTGATCGTGGGTAACGGGTGGGTATTAGGTGGGTAATTTCCCTCCAAAGGATAAGTGTGAGTAATTGCCGTGGGTATTCCATCAGATTCTTGTAGTGTTAGGGGAAGCTGCATACATTCTGGGAATCAAGATCTACAGAGATAGATCAAAGCGGTTAATTGGTTTAAGTCAAAGTGCTTACATTGATAAAATATTGAAAAGATTTAATATGCAAAATTCCAAGAAAGGATATTCGGCGATGGAAGTAAAGCATGGCTTATGTAGCGATATGGGTGCTTCAACACCTGCATAGGTGGCACGCATGAAGAAAGTTCCTTATGCTTCGGCAGTAGGATCTATCATGTATGCTGTAAGATGCACAATGCCAGATGCGGCGTTCGCTAAAAATATGACCAGTCGGTATCAACATAATCCAGGTGAACTTCACTGGAATGCTGTTAAACATACTCTAAACTATCTTAGGAATACGAAAGATATGTTTCTAGTGTATGATGGAAATCCAGATACAGAGCTTGGTGTTACAGGTTTCTGTGATGCATCCTAGCAAAGTGATAAAGATGATACGAAGTCTGAGACGGGTTATGTCTTTGTCACTAATGGAGGAGCAGTAGACTGGAAGAGCAAGAAGCAGAGTACGATAGCGATGTCTGCGACAGAAGCCGAATACATAGCTGCTTTGGAAGCTGCAATGAAGGGTGTTTGATTCATTTTAGGGCTTGGTGTTATGCCTTCAATTGAATCGCCTATTGATGTGTATTGCGATAGTTTTGATGCAATCATATTTTCCAATGAACCTGGAGTCATGAAGGGCACCAGAAATTTTCTACGGAAGTATCACTATGTTTGGGAATAAGTCCGGTGTGGAATAAATCTACTGAAAGTTCACACAGATGAAAATTTAGCTGATCCTCTCACTAAGTCTTTACCTAGAGAAAAAATCATTGAACTCTCAAATGGCATTTGACTTCATTTGGCTAATAGTTTCATGCATAACTGTGATTATTATTTGGATAAAGGATATTGTAAACATTTATTTTTTTATGATGAAATAAAGTATTGGTTATGTTTATGTTCATTCATAATATTGTTGTCCTATATTTGTATGTTTAATCCATGAATAATTAAGTTATTCTAAATCATCTGTTGTCAGTTAATGATATGAGAGTATCATTAAGCTAAGACAAATCTGAGTGATTTGGTAGAATATACTTGAAAGTATATTGATGTGTTGCATGCCAATTTCAGATGATATGCGATAAATTAAATATAGGACTTATCCCAACTACATTATTTTACTTTATGTATACTGTTATTAAGTAAATCATGAATAGTTATCATCAGACTTGAGATACCATATAAGTGTCATGCATGTAGTGCATTTCTATTGAACAACTTAACGCTAAACGTAACTGGTAGTCATAAGGGTTGTTTCTAGAAGTGGTGCAAAGTTTGTGAGTTATTCTTGTAGTTAAGATAGAATTTGTTCATTCAAATTTATTTTGGAGTTTAATACTGTTGTGCCCCTCGTAGGGTTGACAAGATGTTTGTGCGGCCGTACCCAAGATCTCCTCTGAATATGTTCAGAAGATTTGGTAATCTTGTTCACTCACTAACAACGAGAAACATAATGGTTGAATAAAGAATGACTTATATCCATATCTTTATTTAACATAGTATTAGAAACAAAAGGATAATAATAATGAGAAAGCATTAAAATGTTTTTCAAGAGCCTTACCCGAGTCGTGCTAGAGGCATCGAAGTGTTGCTAGACGCTAACCGATGTGATCACACTATTAAGATATGTCCAAGTGGGAGCGGCTGGTTTTATGAACATAAATTAGTAGTCGTGAGTTTGGATCGAACTCGAGACCACGTGATTGCACACTTTACATATGAGAATTAAAGTTATAATATTTAAATGTAAAATGTTCTATTTAGTTATGATTTACACGAAACGTATAAACAAACGTTAAGTAGTTAAACGTAATGGAATAACGGTAGTTAAATGTTAAAGGAATGACTAAATATAAAATTAGATGTCAAGTAGGTTCTAGAAACCCTATGGGATTCCATAACCAATCGGATGGGGGGTTTCCATAACCCAATTTAACCCTAACTTGGACACTAAGTTTCTTTGGGTATATATACAAGGCTTATGATCTTTGTAAATTATCTCTCGTACACATCAACCTAAAACCTAAAACTTGTGTGTGTGTTTTTTTAGTCAAACGATCGGATTTAAACCCTTAGGGTCGATCCACATTGTTTTCTCCTTAAGCAAACGTTTGTGTTGTTAAAACTAGCATTACTTTAATTTGTTATAGTACGTGTGTACAAGATCGTGGTACTAACACACTATTGTAAGTATCTTGAATTGAATTGCAAAAATGGTAAGGGGCAATTCCTATAATCATATAAGCCCTAATTAGGGTTCATCTTAATTGCTAGTTTGAGAATTGATTCTTGTTGGCCTAGAATCAAAAGGTACGCATACTTTATGTATGTTAATTAATTATTCGTTATGTGTTCTTATACGCTTCCGCATATATCTTTGATATTTATTGTGTTTTATATATGACTAGCTTAGAGACCCGTTGACACCGGGTTATTTTTTAAAGAAACAGATAAATGAGATGATAATAAAAGTAATAACGTAAATTTGTTAAATTTAAAATATGTGTGAGTCACAATCGATTTACAAATCATCGTTGCCAATCTAAAAATAGATTGACTCGAACATAAAATGATGTGTGATTTTAATGATCAATAGAGTTGCTAACAAACCTTGTAACATTAAAAATAATGAACCATAGTATAATATAACGTGATTACACCAATGATACATACATGATACAACATGCACCTTGTTCAAAGACCTTCAAGTACTTCTTTATACACGACATTTGTTGTGGTTTTGGAGAGATTATCATCCCGATCACAACGACAACCTTCAAACCCCCGCTGCTTTTACTCTTGATACGGCAGTAACGCATTTGTCCATGTGTGAACACAGGATGGCAAGCATAAACCAACTTTAGAAAGCGATTGCCCTTGGCTTTTGTTGATTGTCATGGCAAAAGATACTGATATAGGATATTGTTTCCTAACAATCTTAAGAGGCAAACGCTTATCTGACGGAGTAATCCTCAACCTTGGAATACTCACCTTTTTTCTGAAGTTGGTTCCGTTAATGATCTGCGCCTGAATAGAGGTTCATGTTAATTTAAGTACTTGAAGTCTTGTACCATTACATAAACCATTTGATTGGTCTATGTTTCTTAACAACATAATCGGCACTCCTCTCTAGTTGAATGCTTGGACTGAGTAGAAATACGGGAAGCCGTTTTTCACTTTTGGATTCATCATTGTCAGCAAACAGCCTAAAAATAATCAAAATAAGAAACCATTTGAACATCAAAACAGACTTATGGCATTTAAAGAAAAGTATATTCTATATTCACCTATTTCATCAAAGATTATTGCTAACATTCATCAGCATAATATCCATTTGTTATGGTTTATAATACACAACTATTAGACATTAAAGTTAAAAGTCACAACTGACATACATAGTTGAAAGCATAATCACATTTACATCTAATCTTAGTATGTGAGATCCTTGTAAGCATAACTTTCGGCTACCGGATACTATCAACCCGTGGATTCACGGGGTTTTTAAAGAAATATAAAATTGAGATAATAAGAAAATAACGAACATAAACATTTCAATTAATATATGAAAGAAACAATGAGATAATACATGAATTATTCGATTATCAATTGAGTGTGTAACAATTAAATTAATAAACATTCATGCGTTGTCGTCTCCAAATTTGATGGTCTTGAATAGCAAATAATGTCTGTGAGCGCTAATCAATTTAATAGCCAATGTTCATTCCGTAAACACCTATAGTCCATAGAAAATGTAAGTAATAGGTTGTGATTACGTAACTGAAAAAACACTAAATAAAATTCAGTAGATTAAAAAATACACACGGCACACACCATCTAACGCATATACTATCACATTAGCATAAAAAAAGAATCATCTATGAAGACAAAATGTATACTTTTACATTTCCTTGTAAGCAAAAGCATAAGCAAAAGGAAAAAAAATCACACGCGACACACACCATCTAACTCATATACTATCACATTAGCAAAAAAAGGAAACATCTATGAGTTTGAGCTGTATAAAAGGGGGTGTTTGAGTTAGCTTACTTTTTGCATTTTCGATGAGCTTATTGGTTATTTTAAGGAATTTACTTCAAGTGTTCCTACCCCATGAAATATGTAGCATAAACATTCAGAATATCCCATTTAAGTGATAAGCCTTTTTCAATGCTATTATATAGATGTTTAGTATATGCCTTTTTCAAGAAGCATAAACATGTAAGCATGCTCGGATATTGTAAAGTGCAAAAATACAGATATTCCGTTTTGAGCCATTATCTTATCCGCCTGTAGCCCTATACCACCCATTTAATTGATAACGATTACACGCACAAAATTAAAGTTAATCAGTTATGTGACTCATTAGTATGTGACCCATACTAAGCTTCCCATTTTCGCTCTAACTATTCGGTGAGATAGGTGGGTAAAATAATGGTTCAAAAACGACAACAAAATCCCACCTAATGACACCCATCCTCCTTTTTTAATTAGAAATCAGGCCAGCAAACCCGACTCGACCTTCTTTTCCACCCATACCCAAAATTACCCGTTTAAACCAATTACCTAATCCGCCCGACGACCCATTTTGCTCCCTTCAATGTATATACAATGAAATTGCATTCACTTTACTATATAATTCCTTGTTGTTGATCGAGCATGTCAAGAGTGACTTCTATATTACCTCAATTTGCTGCATAGACACCTGAAAGGGACTCGTCAAAGATACCTGGGGAACTCATATGAAGATAGGCCAAACTCATGTCATAATCAGCATCTTTTCTAGCTAACTCTGCACTGTGTAATTTAGAAAGAAAATGCATGCATAAGTGATGCAAGTAATCACCCCTTTGGTATAAGTGTTTTGGTATTATATATGATAATCCAATAAGGCAATAAGCCCCTAAAATGAGGTTAGCCAAACACCCCTTTAGACATATCGGTCACAAAATCTGAATTTGAAGAGATTATAAATGCACAACGAACACTTTCCTATTTTGTTCGATAGCAGGAATACGATGCCCATTCGTGAACACTTACCAATATTCCAAGCACTCCCACTAAGTTGCGACATCCTAAATTTTACAATGTCATTCAGCAATATAGCCAACCAACCTTGAAAAACTGGTATCGAAGATGGCGCATAGCCTTCATCTGGTACATAATTATTATAGACTAATAAAATTATGGCAACCATCTTCTTTGGCTTGCGAAGCTTTCTCTTTAGTAGAAACAGTTATGATGACAGTCGCACCAAGCTTATTTTCCCATTGGCATAGCAAAGATCCAACCCCACCTGCTGATATGTGTCCTTCTTCAACCTGTATATATAAATGACACCTATTATACAGTAAAAAACAACATCATTTGATTCGTTTAAATAGACAGAGACCTGAATCAACCGTTCATCGATAAATGGGTTCAAATGCAATCTATTTGAAGTTGTTATAAATACCATTGAATTCAAACGAAGTCATTACCAAGAGAGTGAAAGAGGAAGCTCAGTGTTGAAGACACTTTTGATTCTTTAAGATATACCACACTTGATTAATATAGATACTCGATCAAACTATGATGACCATGACTCATCTACAGATTCATTGTAATGGCTACTCAAAAAAGCAAAAAGTTTGATAT
The DNA here is from genome assembly GCA_910596185.1 of Chrysanthemum makinoi. Classification (NCBI taxonomy): domain Eukaryota; kingdom Viridiplantae; phylum Streptophyta; class Magnoliopsida; order Asterales; family Asteraceae; genus Chrysanthemum; species Chrysanthemum makinoi. The sequence goes on from OU343223.1 coordinate 8,502,989, forward strand.
GTCGCATTTTGTTAGACGTTAAAACGGTACATAACTAATAATTGTATTGTATGTTTACCTAAAATGATTCTACCATAATAAATTTAAGCTGCATAACATGTTATTATATAAAATACCTCCGTCCCTTCCTACAACTTCACGATTTTAGCCTCTAAGGTTTCCACTTCAGGATTCAGCTACCAACTCGTTGAAGGCATGAAGAGGAGCCTTTTTCACTCGTGTACTGATGATGCATGGATCAGCACTATGTGTCCTTCTTCAACTTGTATATATAAATGACACCTATTGTACAGTAAAAAATAACATGAGTTGATTCGTTCAAATGCAACCTCTACGAAGCTGTTATAAATACGATTGAATTCAAACGAAGTCATTACCAAGACAGTCAAAGAGGAAGCTCAGTGCTGAAGACACTTTTGATTCTTCAAGATATACCGCACTTGATTAATGTAGATACTTGATCAAACTGTGATGACTATGACTAATCTACAGATTCATTGTAATGGCTACTCCAAAAAGCCAAAAGTTTGATGTGTCAAATTTTGTTAGACGTTAAAACGGTACATAACTAATAATTGTATTGTATGTTTACCAAAAATGATTCTACCATAATAAATTTAAGCTGCATAACATGTTATTATATAAAATAGGAAGTGGGTCGTTTTTCATGTATGAAACACCTTACTCATACTTTAGCTTTTACGTTAAACCTTTGTAGCAAGTAGGACTCAGGATCCATTTGACCAGGATGTGTACCAATGGCAACACAAAAATAATCTAAAATGGGTAAGAAATACATACATAAAGTATTTATCCAACATAATGAATAACGAAACATATATGGTATGGTTTAAATGCACACAGTTCTTAAACTTGTAACAATTATAAGTTTGAGACATCCCACATCAGCTGCAACAATTAATTGGGCCAATTTTCAAGCAAAATCTATATCATGGAATTTTGCTCTGGCCTGTTCTAATAATCACTGCTACTTGCCTACTTGTATGAGCACATATGCGTTTAGCATCCAATTTGATTAGTTACAATTGCTTAACAAATATGCCCGGTCTACGGAATCCAATTTAGCTGAATACATTTTTCGACAAATTCACTGGTTTGTCAATCAGTTATTCTCAACTTAGAGCTACTTTTTGCATTAAAAGGGCAATATTATTATCATTCAGAAAAGTACCTATATGAAAATCTTAACTACTCATATATGTACATAAGCCAATAGTATTATTAATTTTACAAACTCACCCATTTCAGCACCCAAACCAACACGTTTCAGCACCCAAACGCGCAGATTCCAGCCCCCGTTTAAACACCTAAACCCATCCATTTCAGCCCCAAACCCATGTGAGTCCCATTTCAGAATCCAAACGCACCCGCTTCAGCCCCATTTCAACACCCAAATCCACCCTTTTTCAGCCCCCACGTCAGCAACTAAACCACCCGATTTCAGTCCCCAAACCCACCAATTCCAGCCTCAAAAACCTCATCAGTAAATATTCCAACATATCTTCGCATATTCCATGTAACTTATCCCAAAAACTTCTTATCCAAATCCTTATACTAATCCAACACAACACAAAAAGCTTATATTAATCACCAAATTTATTCAAGTTATTTAATAGTATTATGTTTAATAGTTAATAGTATTATCTAAGTGTTTATTTAAAGTATACGTAAAAAGGTATTTTCATTTACTTTCTTAGTGGGCCATTAGTTATGCCATAGATTCTGATTTGTCGTCTCAGATGCGCCATTCTCATGGTTCATTTTTAGCTTTTGTTCTAAAGTTATACTACAAATTACCACTTTTCACATGATATTAATTTAAAATCTTTTGATTTTGCATCCACTAATTGGTTTTCGCACATAACTTATAGAACATATACGAATTCAGTGTATAACATATGAATGGAAACCTTAGAAAATCTGCCTACATACACTCATCGGTATGGCTTTGAATCATGTTAGCACTTTGATTTAGTTGAGATCTGGGCTCCGCGAATTCGACAAATATAACCCTGCCATCAAGGAACTGCCAAAAGGAAAAAAGTGAAAGGGGATTTCACAAATACACAAAATCATGCAATACTTTGAAACCTAAAGAGAACGATACATGGGTAAAAGAAAATCACATATGTGTACATGTATATAAAGTAAATAATAATATAAGTATACATCAATACATGTGTTTTTGTGTGCATGTACATGTCTAAATGTCTATGTAACATCAAAGTTAAATGAGCTTATGCTTCACATATCTTCAGCGGAGCCCCTTACCTTTCAAATATATCTATAATTCCTTCCCTTTTGACAAAGATATTCTTCTCACTTTATGTAACATAGCATAAAAAATAGTTTCAGGAAGGTAAAAGTGATGACTAACCTTCCCATGCATACCCTCAATGACCTTATCAGATTCCTCCTTTGTTGCATAGCGAAGGAAAGCAAACCCTCTTGGTCTATTAGCGATCTTATCCATCACCAAATTTACTGGAAACTCAAAGGTGTTATATCTCAGCTATAGATATACTTGTCATAACAAAATGACTGTAAATGAATGCAAGGAAAGAATTAGAAAACTGAAATATAATTGGAACAATTTAATACCTTCAATAAGCTCGCCAAATGACTGGAAAGCATTTCGCAAACTCTCTTCAGTAGTTCGAAATGAGAGACCTGTCATACAAATTGCTATCACTCAAATCATTGGTCACTAAAAAATAACTGGAAAGACATGAGTAAAGTCTTGGACCATTTTTTTTTATTATTATTTTTATTACTTTTTTTGGCAAAAGTTAATTATAATTTAACATTTATAACATAGCTGGAGAGAAAAATGCTAATACGTACAAGCTTAGATCCAACGTCGACTAAATGAATATATAATCGATGTATAATAAATTGATTAATAGAGTTACCTTTAATTGAACGGACTTAATTGAATGCCTAAATCCAGCTTCCCATGTTTGACTCCTTCACTATTCCGTAAGAAGTTTGAAGCCTAACTGCGTTAGGAGTATTCAAAGTAAAGCACAAACAGTAAGAGACTTACCGGAACGAAGTTAAGAATATTAAAAGTAAATCATACGTACTTCAATAGTAACATCGTGATCCTCTTCCTTTTTTGGTGCTGGGGTATATAATCCATTGGCTCCATCTAAATTACTTCCTAAAAATTCATTTAGATGAGGCATGTTATCATGTTCACATGTAGTTAGTTATGAACAGTAGCAAAAGACAATCCGATCTAAACATATAATGCAATGCTGGAACATTAACCGCCTTCAAGACTCGTGCACTTAACGAAGTTAAAAAAAATTCAAAGAGACCTTCCTTTTTGTACAAAAATTGTTGCCATAGTACGTATTTCAAGCAACTCACGCACGAAATACCAGCAACGTCATTGAAAGAAACGGTTCAGCGTTCGTTTTATACCCAAACGAATTACAATTGACCAATAATACAAAAAGAAAAACTATACTTACATGCATAGTATGCGGCTTCCCACTACTTGTTACACCATAAGCGAACACTGTTCCTATGTTATCAAACTTATTAGCTCAGATAAAATGTGGCTCAATTAACCAATTGATAAAATAGATTACAGGAAAAAACTTTATAGAGTTGATGGCTCAATTAACCGTAAAAACAGAATATAAAGGCATAAAAAGAAAAGATCAAACCTTCAAACCATCAAGCACTTGCCCTTCACAAGAAACTGTTCCAACAATTCTTATACCACAAATGAGCTTTATAACGACCGGTCCATCTATGCCTTCACATTTAACAAACCAATTTGGACATAATTTGAGAATGTCGAAATAAACTATAAGACGCCAATACTTAAGAAAGTAGACTAACCTTTGTGCATGTTCCAAGTAGACAGTTCACTCAAATCGTTTGAATAACATCCGCTTGCTCTTTTGTTCCTATAAGGTGTACGTTTAGTGTTCTCCCTGCCCTTTATTTGTAAGATCATAATTTTTTGTTAATTTCTGCATATGGAAAATATTAACATTGTTCTACTATGGAAGAAACATGTCAATTAAAACGACAAAACAGGATTTTTCATTTTTCTGCAGACGCCATATTTTCCTCAAGCAATTCAGTAGTCACTAAATCCAAACAATAAGACTAACCGAAGACAGTAATCACAAAATCCACCCAATCAACTCTAAAACTAAAAAAACTCATAAAAACCAAATAAAATAGTAAACTATAAACAAACTAAAATCCATATCAATACAACTATAATGGTTAATATAAGCAAAGAAGACCCAAATCAATATAAATTAAATCAGTTTACAAAAAGTTACCTATTGTGTAGAAACTCCCAAAATCGCCATCTATGTATCACAACAACCTGAAAAGAAAACACAACAAAAAAACACCCAAATGAATTGAATAGAAACACAATCATATTGATGATTAGAAAAAACAACACATCAAAATAATGTAATCGGAAGTAATTAGGGTTTGAAAGACAATTAGATTTAACTATCTAATTGAATGTTGATCTCGAAACTGAAGAGGAGGAGTGTAGCATTGACTTTTGTATAACGAAGAGGAGCGTATGGAAGAAGCTATTGTGTTTGTTTTTTGAATCGGAGAGATATGCTTTTGAAGGGATCTCATACATATTCGAAATTTAAGAAATTGTGATTTTGAATTGGTGATATTGAAACGCGTTTTTAATAAATGCTGATAAGAAACTGAATACTGAATGTGAAGAAGAAGGTGTAGAGGAAGGGTTCTATAATATAATATAGGTGCAGAGAAGAGTTGTACCATGACTCTAAATAAGGTAGTGCATTAAACCAATTTTTAATGCAAAGTGCTTAGTAGGCTTTGTAATTAATCACTTGGCTTGTTCTTATTTATTAGCGAAAGAATTTTTAAATAGCCCACCTAGTTTGATTCAAAGTTATGAACATTAGCTCCTATTTATCATAATTAACCTTTTATCAGAGAAGGAAGACGGACAAATAAATTCTCTCTCTAGAAAGTCCTATGAGAGTTTCCACCTCCCTCACGTGAGGTTTACTTTCCCTAATAGGTTTGTTGCAGTGAGTCTGCTATCTTTCCAACTTTTATTTTCTTTTTCATCTTAATCATTCAACTGTTTAACTTCTGGATCATCTAAACGACTAAACCTTTGCATGTTACACTTCCTTTTCCGTCAGTTCCAAATATAATGACCGACCAATATCCTCAACTTTGCCTCATCAGAAAAATTATTTCCGATCATCGTAATTTAGGGAAAACAGGGGTGATATCAATTATTAAAGGGGCTTGGTGCACTCGGAGATCCTGTAACAATTCATCATTGGGATCGTAATATTTATTTATTTGTCTTTAAGAATAAAAGTGATGTCCAAAAGATTATTGCAGAATCTCCCTGGTCGGTTATGGGTTTTTATCTTGCTCTCGAGCCATGGAATCCAAATAAAACTTTGCAGGATTTTGACTTCAGTCGAGGTATGTTTTGGGTACAAGCTCATGGTCTCCCTCTTGGTAGAATGACAAAGGATTATGCTATAGAATTGGCTACGAAAATTGGTACCCTTGTTGAAGTCGATTGTGTGGGTGAGGGTCTTCAATTGAATCGTTCTTTTTTTGCATTTTCGGGTTGAGGTTAATTTAATGGCTCCTTTGTGCCCGGGTTTTGAGATACAACGGGAGGGGTTAAAACCACTTTTCATCTCGTTTAAGTATGAGAGATTGTCAAACTTCTGCTATGCATGTGGGCGATTAGGACATGATAATGATGAATGTATTTATCCAAGAGACCCGATATTTTCAAAAAAAAAAAAAAATCAAAGGTATGCGTGCAACCTCAGCAACGCATTTCGTTACCTTCAAAATTACCCGCAACTGATGAATTGGGCTCAACGTCAAATCCAAAAATAGGAGAACTTTACCCAGAAGTGAATATCCAAAGCTCGATCCCTCTTGAACCGATCACAACTATTTAGTCAGTATCATCAAGAGTGTCTGATATAGGTATCACTTCCGAGTCTGCTACTAGCACTATGGTTGGACCATGTACAACAGTATTACCCTCAACCTTTAATACTTACCTAGTAAAGGACCCAAGCGCACCAAAAGATAAAGTTCATGTAAACCAAACAACAAATTTTAACATACCCTACACTCAAAGCTTCATACATAGATTCCCTTGCATGAGTACTTTGTTTAGCCCTCGTGGCATTAGTAATAAAACAGAGCCCAAAGAACCCATCTACTTTGTCACGTCGCCACCTGAAAGCCCAAATACTAGCCTTGTGAGTCTGTGACATGTACACAGGGCCGGATTTGAGGGAGTGCGGGATGCTAGACTGCACAGGGACTTCATTTTTGTAGGGGCCCCAAGATTAGAGACATATGTACAGATTTAATACAGTTATAAGCTTAAAGATCGATTGCATAATGTTCTAGAATGTGGGACACTTTGATTCTTACCATTCCTAAGTTGTAATCAGTTGGTTTCAAGTAAGAAAAATAAAGTTAAGAACACGGTAAGTGGATCTGAAATGGGGAGGAAGGTGTTAGCCTTTAATGTTGTAGATCAAATTATTATGTTTATGTTTAAGACTTTTAGTTATTATACGTATGTTTAATGTATATAGTGTATGGGTCAGTTTAGTATGTCTGCAATATGGGTCCAATTCTGTAAACCCAAACATGCCCATTATGCAGCAGTTAGGGCAGTTATAAGGAACGGTTTCATCACAACAATCACAACGGTTATTGATGAAACAGTATGTCGTTTAGGAGGCAACGCTTCATGTAGTATAAATAGATTATGATTCTTTGTAAACAAGTAACCCATACGTTTATATTATATCAGATTAGTATAAAGGGTTCAAACCCAATCTCTTGTTCTTATATTATTCTTGATGATGATTCATACGTGATGCTTGTTTGATTATTGATGATCCTGGAAGTATGGAGCCTGGAAAACGAACATTGTATCAGAGCGACGAGGAATCAAACAACATAACAATTCATGAGTTTGATCATCACTCAAGATTCAAAAGCAGTAAGATTAAAGTCTGGTTTTTCACCATGGTTGAAGTTACAAGAATACTTGGCCATATGTTGTAGGACTTGAGAGTCCACAAGGATTTGGTAACCAGAAACAACAAGGACAACAACTTGTTGTTTACCAAGAATTTGCGAGTTCTTTGGAAATAAAGCCGAGACAAACAAAGTTGTCTAGGGCACGAAGTGTTTCAAATCGACACAAAAAGTTGAAGACCTCTTTGTTGCGACAAAGGTGGAGATGATGAAGACCAGATTCAAGCAAAGAAGGAAAAGAGAAAAGGGTACACGTTGAATTGTTTTTGAGTGACAAGTATGGAATGATTGCAAAATTTCAAGGACTAGATACCAAAGATGATGAAGCAGCTGCATGTTATAAGAAGTTTGTTGATCTCATTGTAGTCTGCCATGAAACTGCTAATGTACCTTGGGGTGAAAAGTCAAAAGATGTAGGAGACGCAAGCAATGATGGCTTGGCCATGGACCTGCAAGACCAGAAGGAAAAGAGAGTGAAGGATGGAGCAATAGAGACAAGTAAGAATCGTTTTGGTGTTAGTCTTGAAGATGATGAAGAAGACAACAATGATTTAGATGTCATTGTTTGAAAAGACCAGAAGGATCACTCAAGAAGGATTTGATGCTAAAACATTAGGGGGGAAATTGTTAGTCTTTAATGTTGTAGATCAAATTATTATGTTTATGTTTAAGACTTTTAGTTATTGTACGCATGTTTAATGTATATAGTGTATGGATCAGTTTAGTATGTCTGCAATATGGGTCCAATTCTGTAAACCCAAACAGGCCCATTATGCAGCAGTTAGGGCAGTTATAAAGAACGGTTTCATCACAACAATCACAACGGTTATTGATGAAACAGTATGTCGTTTAGGAGGCAACGCTTCATGTAGTATAAATAGATTAGGATTCTTTGTAAACAAGTAACCCATACGTTTATATTATATCAGATTAGTATAACGGGTTCAAACCCAATCTCTTGTTCTTATATTATTCTTGATGATGATTCATACATGATGCTTGTTTGATTATTGATGATCCTGGAAGTATGGAGCCTGGAAAAAGAACAGAAGGTGATGACATTTAGTCATTTTCACTATACACCCTGTAAGTTTATAACTGTTACACTTTTGTTCTAATATGTTAGCTAATATGTTAGCTTATTTTCTAAATAAGTACAAACTAGGTTATAATATTGACGGGTTTGACCCATTATTGAACTCATTATTACCAGTGATATGGAACATAAGTAGACATAATATGATATCCTATATGTTGTTTAAATGGGTATCAAAAGTGAAGTAACACTATAAATTTAAGACTTCGTCTTGATTGCGTATTTACATAGATTTAAGCCTCTTATTTCACGGAATTTTTATAATTATGGCACAAGGCCTCCAAAATCCATAAGACGGCCCTGCATGTACAGATACCAACCTGCCTTGCCATCACTAGTGTAGAATCGGCTCTATCAAGGTTAACGGTAATGCGTAAACAGGGCCCTACAACATATTCCGCCTCCCACCAAAAAATCAAAACCCGCTAAACAAATTCAACAACCATTATCACCAAAAACCTGGTCTCTAGCAAATATCCAACAGAGGCGTACTGTGACTGTGACCAGACGAGCAAAGAAGAACAAAGTTGATTTACTGAATTTGGAGTTTAATATTTCCAACGACCTAATTGATGTTCACGTTGAAAGGACATATGTCGATTTATCAAGCACCGACTTGGTGGGTGTGGTGGCTGCCCCTGATCAGCCACACGATCAATGTTAGTGCTATCATGGAACTGTCAGGGAGTTGGACGATCTCTGACAGTTTCAAATTTGCGAGAACTCTGTCGAGTTCATCGTCCAGATATAGTTTTCTTGATGGAAACTAAAAAGAGGGAGAAAAAGCTAGAATCAATTTGTCGTTCTACTTATTAATATGGGCATTTTTATGTTAATCCACTTGGCTCTTCTGGTGGTTTGGCATTATAGTGGCGTACATGTTATTCTCTTGTTGTGCTTCATAGTCATAAGAACTTCATTACTGTTGAAGGTAGTTGCTCGTCTTCTGGTTTTTCGTTTAGTGCTTTTTTTATCTATGGGCCCCACTCAAAAGAAGCTCGAACAACTCTATGGAAAAACATCAGTCGTCAAGCACGTTTGTCTAATTGTCCCTCTTTTGTTATAGGTGATTTTAATTTAATTGGAATCGCTAAAGACAAACAAGGAGGATCTAGTAACTTGTCTTAACATGTTAAAGAATTTCAGGATTTTATGTTTGATGCTGAGTTATTTGACATTCCTTCGTGAAGTCTTGCTTATACATGGGACAATAAAAGAGTTGGTCGGGAAAATGTTAGGGAACGAAATGATCTAGCTCTAGGAAATGATAAGATTCTCGAAGCTTTTCCTTATCAGTCATTGACCCATCTCCTTCTCATTGGTAGCGATCACTCTCCTTTGCTATATCAAACTTTCTCTCCACCAAAGAAACAACAACACAAGAGATTTAAATTTGGATCGATGTGGACCTTGGAAGATTCTTGTAAAAGTGTTATTTTAGACTTCATGGGGCAACTCTAACTTAAATGATGATGTAATGGGAAATCTGAAACATAAGCTTTCTTCATGTGCAAGTAGTCTCACTACTTGGAGTCGCCGCCATTTTGGTAACAATAAAAAGAAAATTGGAGAAATTATAACGGAGTTGGCCTACCTACAATCTTTGCCACCAACAGTTGAGAATGGGTTTAGACAATGTTTCCTACTTTCAAAGCACGAGGAAACATGGTTGCGGGAAGAGATGTTTTGGCATCAACGATCACGAGTTAATTGGATCAAATATGGGGACCAGAACTCTCGGTTTTTTCATTTGTCTACAATCCATCGTAACCAACAAAATAGAATCTTGATGTTAAAAAATGATCAGGGGCTATGGGTTGATAAACTTGATCAGCTTCATAAGTTGATTTGTGATCATTTTGTTGCTATTTATTCGACATCTTGAGAAAGAAATTTTAGTGACATTTTGGATATGCTCACTCCTGTGGTTACTAATACCATGTCCATGCAACTTGAGGATCCATTACTACAAGTTGAGATTGATAAAGCTGTTAGGAATTTGGGTCCTCGTAGAGCTCCAGGTGAAGATGGATTTCATGGCTTATTCTTTCAAAAGTATTGGCACATTGTTGGTGATGCGATAAGTAAGGCTATAAATAAGTTCTTTGATAATGGTATCATCCCGCGGACTTTGAATAAAACGTTAGTTGTTTTACTCCCAAAGGTCCCTTGTCCAGAGACTATTGGCCAATTTCGCCCAATCAGCCTTTGTAACTTTGTTTATCGAGTTATTTTACCGGGGTTAATTATCCCTTTTACCCAAAAAAAAAAAAAAAAAAACTTTGTTTATCGAGTTATATCAAAAATTATAGCCAATCACTTGAGCCATTTATGCACCATATCATTTCTCCTCAACAATCTGCATTCATCCCGGGTAGGCTCATTAAAGATTGCATAATTGTCGCTAACGAGGCATTTCATTATATACGCAACAAGAAAAAAGGGGATCAACAGGTTAAGGTTTTGAAGCTTGATCTGAATAAAGCTTTTGATAGAGTTGAATGGGACTTTTTAATGGCAAATGTGTAGAAGACTGGGATTTGGGGAGAAATGGTGTAGATGGGTTTTAGCGTGTATATTTTCTTATGAAATGGACTTTCAGATTAATGGGGAGTCCATTGGTTCGATTAAGCCTTCTAGGGGAATGCTTCAAGGAGATCCCTTGTCACCTTCTTGTTTATTATTGTTTGATGTCTTATCGCAAATGTTAAACAAGGCCATGCATCAATCTTTCCTTACAGGTCTACAAATGTTTAGAAATTGTCTGGTCATATTTCATATCCTTTTTGCCGATGACTCTTTATTCTTCCTAAAAGCAAAAAGATCTGAGTGTGAATATTTGCTGGAGCTTATTAATCGTTACTGTGGAGCATCCGGGCAATGTATTAATTTTAGCAAGTCAAAATTGATGTTTTCTCCAAACACTTCGTCTGATGTGCAAAAAGAGTTTTGTAATTATCTTGGTGTTAAGTTGATGGGGCGTCGCTCGCGTTATCTTGGTTTGCCATATATACATGGTCGAAATAAAGGAGAATTATTCTCTTTCATATTAGAAAAGGTCCTACATAAAATGCAAGGATGGAAACACAAATTTCTTTCTCAAGTTGGGCGTGAGGTTCTGATAAAAGCTGTAATTCAAGCAATCCCATCATATGCTATGCAATGTTATATGTTGCCTATGGCTTTTATTCAAAAGCTTTTAGTCCATATTAAACGGTTTTTTTGGAGTGGGGATGCTCACAAACGACATATCCATTGGTTGAACTGGGGCCATATTTCTTGCTTTAAAAATTGTGGTGGCCTTGGTTTTCGAGATCTTTCATGTTTTAATTTAGCCCTTCTTTCTAAACAGGGGTGGTAGCCTATTATAAATCCATCTTCTTTTTGGAGTCGTGTTTTAAAAAGAATCTATTTTCTACGCTCCAACTTTCTAACAGCTACTCAGGGTTCACACCCATCATGGCTTTGGCAAAGCTTACTTAAAGAAAGGGATCTTTCTCTTCGTGGTATACGGTGGCAAGTTGGAAATGGTTCAAAAGGCGCAAAAATGGGTCCCATACCCAGAAGACTATTACATTCGAAAACCTCTTGGTCCTTTTGCATCCACTGCCTTGGTCTCTGATTTTATTACAAATGGTGAGTGGGATTTGTCAAAACTTCAGCTTTGTGTGCATCCAGAAGAAGTTAAGTTAATTTCTCAGATTCCTATATCTTGTACTTCATCATTAGATAAAATTGTTTGGCATTATGAATCTGATGGGAACTACACAGTTAAATCAGGTTATCACCAAGCGTTACTTCAACGTGAAGTTAACTCAGATCATGAGGCCTCTTCATCATCAGTATCAAATAAAAGCTACTGGAAACAAGTTTGGAAGCAGAAGACTTTTCCAAAAATCAAAATGTTCTTGTGGAAATCTTGTTCAAATGCCCTTGCTACTTACGAGAATGTTTCACGAAGAGGAGGTAATTGCTTACCCATATGTCCTATTTGTTATAATGAGATTGAAACGGTTGAGCATATGTTGTTCAAGTGTTCTTGGACAAAAGGAGTGTGGTTTGGATCATATCTCAGTCTCCGTTTAGACAACATAAGTGGCCCTATTGTTTCGAGCATCCAACATCTAATAGATATGATGCTTTCTAACCCAGAGCGTATAAATTTCCACACCTCTTTGGTTAATATTGCATGGCAGATTTGGAAGTCGCGGAATGAATATGTTTTAATGATATCAGGCCTTTTCCTTCTCGCGCAATGTCAAGGTTGACTTGTATTTCTGGTGATTTCAGCTCGGTGCTTCTGTCATCGATACTAGTATCTAGTGTTTCGGTTGATCGTGATGAATCTCAAGAGAGTTCACTTCGGTGGAACCCCCCACCCGTAATCGTGTGAAGCTTAATTGTGATGCATCCTACATATCAGACCGAGCAGCATCTTCAGGTATCATTGTGCAAGACTCTGCAGGATCTATTATTTTATGCTCTAGTGAAATAGTTTCTGCCTCTAACCCACTCATGGCTTAACTCTTAGCCATTTGAAATGCTTGTCGTCTAGCTCTTACTTATGACTGGCATAACGCAATAGTTGAGTAGGATTGTCAAGTTACTATTTCTCTTGATTGTTCAGAAAGCGATCCTCCTTGGTCTTGATACGCTATTGTGGCAGACATTATAATATGGGCATCCCAACTTTCTATTTCTTTCTCATGGGTTAGGCATGAATGTAATTTGACGGCTCATCATGTCTCTAAAATAGGTTTTAGATCTCATGTAAACTTCCTTTGGGATGTTCATTTTCAAGATGTAATTACCTCCATTGCGAGGAGTGATATGATATAGTTTTTGCGGACTTCGGCCCTGTCGATGTTAAAAAAAAAGACCTTTCACCACTTTTGATGGCAATTTTCTTTTTAAGAACTACATGTCAAGTCTTCAAGTCAGGAAATTATAATGCCCGAGTCTTTATATAAGTTAGATGAAACTTGTAACATCAATCACTATGTCTTGAACCTAAATGTTTATGAAAAAATTTAATGCAGCATACAAAAGACTATGTCGTCTGGAAGGAATAATTCCAGCATTGGAGGCTTCTCATGTTTTGGCATATCTTGAAAAGCTTTGCCCTACGTTGCCACATGGCACCAAGGTTGTGGTTAACGTACTGCAGTGGTGCCAGGTATAACGATGCTGCCATCGTCCGTAATAGCATGTTTAATTAATAACAGTACGCCACCATAGTCTTAGATGGATGGTCAAAACATGTGTATCATAACAAGTATAAAACAAATAGAAAGTTACACTTTGATGATAGAAATAAATAGAATTGAAGTAACCTTAACTTTAGGGACGGGCAAAAGTACTACTTGTAAATGCGCCCCGCTTAAAAGAACTGTGCTGTTCCTTATTGTTGCTTTGTTAACGGTGCTACTGATGCTATAAATATTGTGATACATGTATGTCCCATCATTAATTAATGATCATATTTTTTTCGATTAAGTTTCTGGATCTAAGAAACTATTGAGCCCATTGATTCAGTCAGTTAACCCATGGTTTGAACCTTCGATAGTGTTAATTGTGAGTGAATTTGCTAAGAAAATGTTACATGATATTTTTTCAGCTTGAAAACCTATTTCTATGAGAATATGGAAACAATAAAGAAAACATAAAAAAAATGAAGTAAAAACTGAGTTTTATTTCCTAAGATAAACCCAAGCCAAGGGAATAGCTAAACATCAGACCAAAAAAACTACAACAGCGCATAAAAGTTGTTGCCAGTTGCTTCAAGCAAGCTACCAATTGAAGTCTGGCACAAAACACACATACAACTAAAAATCCCATACGAGATCCGAAAGCAAAACAAAATATTTGGAAGTTCAACCAGAATTCACTTGACAAGGTCTATGCTTACTCATATATCTTCATGATATGCAAAGTCAAAACCTGAACCTATAACCCATGAAACGGTGAAAATGGCTTCCTGATGTTGCATCAGATTGACACATTATCCCCATAAGTTCCAGGATCTACCAAGGTTCGTTCTTGACTTCTTTCATCCGCTGCAAAGATAAAGAGAAATCGTCGCCTGCCAAGTTATTTTCCCTCTACCATTGACCAAACTGCAATGTACACAAATACGAAGATTTAGAAGCCGTATGAATAACAACTAACAGCTTCTATGAAACTAGGGAAGGGCTAGATGGTGCAGTAACCCCTCTTCACATTTTGTAGTTAAGAAAAAAATTAGGAATGCATGTTTTGCAATAAATTGAATGTAGTAAAGGGAAGTTAACTGCTTTACCTTTTAAGACTCCATGATATTTCTCATAGATCGTTAGCTCCTACTGCACATTTTATCCTTTCAACTGTGATATTGATAAGAGTATTAACTGTTGCCACTGATTCTAGTGATATTTTTGCAGTAGGAACTGAATCAACTAAAATCTGGAATGCGACAGTGAGTAACGATCCACCAGTATACTGCCCTTGTCCATCAGGAAGAATGGCAAAACCAGATGGTAGCAAAGCAACATAAGCCGGATCACCCCCACTTAACAAAGCATTCATTGACGCGATATCGACTGGTGCATATATTAGATATGATCCTGTGGCATCACTTGAAGTCTCTTGAAGTATGAGCATGTTGCTCTGGCTTGAATTAGCAGTCTACAGTGTAAACAAGTTGAAATATATATAAGGAAAAGTTATATGAGGGACATCAATTAAGTTCTATTGTTACTTTAGAACTTACATTGGCACGTAGAAGGGAAACACAGTTCCCTGGATCACGACCGTTTGCAATGTGTGCCATTTCTTGAACGTGCCCGCAATTTGAAAGAATGTCCCACTGGATATATAACACAAAAATGACGATTAACTTTCAGATATTTGTAGAGTATATGTTTTATAAGGTTTTACATGAATAAATTTGTTACCTCGCTCCTAGAATTTTCATCTCGAAGAAAACTGAAAACCTGTGTTGGTGGAATTGGTAACCAAAATGAAGTAGCAGCACTTAGCACAATACCAAGAGGTCTGCCTGGATCATCCATACTCTTTCGGATCATTACTCGAACATCATCTTCCCCACTGCCAAATAAAGTAGTCCATGTGTGAGCTGTTGAAGCACCAACCCCACTACAGAAGCTTAAAACCATTCTCTCAGCTAACTTCAGCATACTCTTTCTTCCTTCTGGAGTCGCTACAACTATCAAACATATATAGAAAGATGTTTAGTTTATAACAGGTTGTGCTGCAAATAGTACGGATTAATAAAACGTGACTAAGTAATTAGTAAGGATATACTTGCCTCCGACATCTCCTGGTGGAATATTGCTAGCCATTGCACTTGCAATCCGTTCACATTGTCGCTCTAAAGTTGCTACCCATCTTTTGGCACCAAACGCTAGACCAGAGTTAACTAGCACCTTGTGCATATTGTTCACATCGCCATTTTCAACTTCAATGTGTTCAATCCACGTGACCTAGAGATTGAATTATGCACGTTAATGAAAGCCACGTACGTTCACATTTTAAATTTATCTATTCACAAATATAATTAAGTTTTGATGTGAAGCTAGAAGGTGTACCCTTGAGAACCCATTGGGCATTTCTTGAATCAAACAGCCAGATGGCCTTCTTCTATATCTTTGTATCGATGATGAGCGCACACTATCTAATGATACATCAACCACGACCCACATCCCTTCACAGTGTTGTTTACAATACCTAACAAAGCAGTTTTCTCGTGTTGGAACGAGTGGTGAAGGGACCTGATACTCAGCTGTCATCTAGAAATAAATCAACCGTAGTGAATGTTTAGTTTAGACAATTATAGATACAAATCATTATTCTGCAAGACATTATAATTAGATTGATCCCCTTACCAATTGAAGAGCTCCATTGTAATTTCCAGACACTCCGGTTGAAAGTACTTCGGTAGTCGTAGCTCTTGAAACAATTCCACAAAACACACTTGACCATTGATTCTGAAAAATTGATGATATATTATTGACTTCACTATTCATAAGAATGCTGATTAGAAAATAAAATATATTCAACAAAGACTTACCACATCCATTAGAATTTCCACAAGATTCATATGATTCATGATGACAACATTGGAATTCCTTGAAGCTTCAGATTTTAGTCCAGTTGGTCTTGGTCCAATGCTTCTGGGAAATGATCGCATGTAATCATTTTCATTTAAGGTCTCATGAGATGGGTCATCTGGAGATGGAACCCACAAGGGTTCGCCAACCTGAGCCATCCTGATTAATTCCTCCATAGCTGTAACAGCAAGCTCGATAATAATAGGCTTCTCAGCCTCAGTAGTTTCAGACATCGACCGGAGTAGGTCACTCGCACCGTTTATTTCACCTACCATTCCTGTTGCCGGATGAAAATAGGCACGGGGTAAGTCAAAGCATTGAGATGGTCCATGTGACGAAACATCAGGAAAGTGATTTATTTCTCGCCAACATTCTTGGCAGCAATTCCAGATCGATGCGTCAAAACCCAACAAGGAAATTAACATTAAAAATTATAGTTATACACAACCCACGTATTAAATTTTGAGAAAATTTAGCCAGATTTAATAAAACAGTTTGTTCCACATAAAATGATATTAAGAAAACCAAGATATAACACATTACTTTATCTTTCAAACAACATCCATGGTATAAAACACACAAATATGTAGAGGATGGTTTTAAAAAAAAAACAAACTTACTAGTTATCTCTTTCTTAGGGTAGTGCTAATGGAAAACCACTTTCAAGATAGCAAAAAGAGTAGTTTTCAAGCAAAATTTGAGTGATAATTGCCAGATTTATTGTGAAGACATTTTAGAGAGAGAGAGAGAGAGAGATATGAAGGAAAAGAAGAGTGTTGGAGAATTGAGTAGATGACAGCCAAATAAGGAGGAGTTAATGCAGAAGGATATGAAATTGCATTTAATGGAGAATTTAAGCTTTTATTACTTTTAGAGAGAGTGTGTAAGAAACATATTTTTCTTTTTGTTTATATGGTATCAACAAATATGGTATAAACTTGGTTACCACGACTATCAAATGTCACCCTGGTGAGAAAAGAAAGATATAGGAGAGGGTTTAGTATTATGTTCACACTTTTATTACACCGAGTAAGTTTAGCTGCATGTGTATGGTGTATGATGAAAAAAACTCATACTCAATTGATTTTCACAGTATATTTGTAGTTGTATTGTTATATATGTTCATGTATTTGCTTATGTATTGTTATATACGGGTGATTTTTTCAGTAACATATATATTAATAAAACTAGCAAAAAGTTACAGAATATAATAACAAGACATAAAACAGCACTCGAAAAACTACCCCATGAGGAGAACACTTAACATGATACGCACGTATGTGTGATTTATAAACAATAGCGGATTTTACGGGAATAATATGTATCAATATTCAGTTTCATTCCTCCGTTCTAGTTAATAAATTATTTTTGAACGGCGGTATTTTATTAAGCCGGATGACTCAGCTGAGGGCAAGCACGGTTGGGCATGTTCGATGTCATGAAGTTTTTCATAATAATTTCTAGGTTGAAATTTTCTTCTTTCATGTTCTTACCTTTTTTGTGCTCTTCTTTTAGAATATCATACTGATTTTATATGTGAAGATGGAAAATGAATTAATGCACATATTAACTTTCTTTGCCATAAGAGATTGTGTATTTTGCATTTCATAAGATAACTAAACATGTAAATCAGGTCGGTTAGTAATGACAAGCATTTAATCACTTATAGACAATGCATTGATTTTTCATTCATGATTAACATTTTTTATGTTGGATTTGTTGTTTCCTTTTTGTTGATTATAACATATTAACTAAGTTAACTATGTTAGACGTATTTCATTTAGAGTATTTTAGGCCCATGTATTTGTTTGGTATTGGGTCTAGCCTATTGATATGATGCATTGTGTATTTATACTCTTATGTGTATTCACTTTGAGATACGGGATTAGTTTACAGATGGGCCTAAAATACTCTAAATGGAATATGCCTAACAAGCTTAACCAGCTTCCATGTCTAATATTATAAGTCAGAAGCTTCAAACAAGATATATAAACGAAGAAGTAAATAAGATATATTTTTAACGTTTAAATCATTATTAGAAGCGCATCAAAGAATCTACTGAAGATTGTTTGCGAAATAACAATCTAAGTTGATGTAAATGTTCGGTGATCTCCTCACGAAACTTAAACATAAACAAAAATTAATGTTTAAGTAAGAATTATGCTTAATCCACTGAATGCTCAGGGTTACCAATATCAAGGAATCAAAAATAGATAATCAATATACCAGCAATTAACACAAAGAGAACGTGCATTGACTGTTGGTTGCATGGTATGACATAGAAAGGTGTTTTTGGATTCGGGATGGAGAGGGGTTGGACGCAACATGGGTATGAAAAGGATTCGAATTATGCTAGTTTTTCATTGAATCCTAATAATGAACATGTGATTGTGAGAAAGGATTTTCCGAGTATCACAGCCTCGATTGGAAAGATTTAGTCATCTATAAAGGAACCATTACTAGACGTATTTAATGTTGGTGAAGGTGAGGTCAACTTGAACACGAGTATAGGGTCTCCATCTTATACCAACATATTAAATGTTGATGCGGACACGAATGTTTCCTTAGCTGTTAAGATTCGTAACGTTGAAAAACAAATTCTGGAAGGAAAACTAGTGTTATTGGGTGACGATGGGAAGCCATTGAACACAGGTAGAGGTAAGACAAGTAACGCTGAATCTAGCATTAATGGTGAACCAAGTAAGAAAATTGTTAACTTCTGTACCTTAATAGCGCCGACTGGTAATGGGGTTGATGTTGTTATTCCTATAAAATATGTCCTAGAGGTCAAGGAAGGTTTCGAGTTTTCTACTTATAGGTTTTTTTCGGGGAAAGAGAGTTGTGTATCCAGTGGTTGAAAACTATGTTAAGAACACGTGGAGTAGGTTTGGGTTTCGTACTATGATGAATGCAAAAGGCAATTTTTTTCATTAAATTCAGCTCAAACATGAGTATGTAAGTAATGCTTAAGTGGACCCTGGTTGATTCATAATGTGCCATTGATTCTTCGTATATGGTCTTTTATGTCGAATGTATCTAAGGAATACTTAAAGAGTTTCCTGGTCTGAGTTAAACTCCATGATTTTCCTATCACGACATTCACGGAGGATAGATTGAGTGCTATTGATACAAAACTTGGAACCCCTTTGATGTTAGATCCATATACAGCCTTTATGTGCATGAAATCATGGGTTGGTCTTGTTTTATGAGAGCAATGATTTATCTGCGAGCCGATGTTGAGTTGAAAGAAACCCTTGTTGTTGTGGTACCAAGCCTAATATTGAAGGTGATGGATATATCTTGCATTCAAATCGTGTTGAGTACAAGTGGAAACCAACTAGATATCAAACGTGAAAGGTATTTTGCCATTCCTTGGATCTCTTCCCTAAAGTGGTTCCTACTAAGTTCATGAATCGGGTTGAGGTTCAAGCTGAGGATTCCCAAGGAAAGAAGATGAACCAAAGCGATACTCGAAATGGTGGCAAGAAACAAGCTAGAGGATATTCTGGTCTTAATACCAAATCTATATTTGTGTACAGGCATGTCTCGAAAATATCATCACCATGTAAGGATACAAGGCAGGACAAATCAAACGAAGCTAATAAGGATGGTAATGGTTCAAAAGCTGTTAAAATAGTAGGCTATAAAGAAGTTCTTTGATAATGGTATCATCCCTCGGACTTTGAATAAAACTTTAGTTGTTTTACTCCCAAAGGTCCCTTGTCCAGAGACTATTGGACGATTCCGCCCAATCAGCCTTTGTAACTTTGTTTATCGAGTTATATAAAAAATTATGGCCAACCGCTTGAAGTCATTTATGCACCATATCGTTTCTCCTCAACAATCTGCATTCATCCCGGGTAGGCTCATTCAAGATTGCATAATTGTCGCTAACGAGGCATTTCATTTTATACGCAACAAGAAAAAAGGGGATCAACAAGTTATGGTTTTGAAGCTTGATCTTAATAAAACTTTTGATAGAGTTCAATGGGACATTTTAATGGCAACGTGTAGAAAACTGGGATTTGGGGAGAAATGGTGTAGATGGGTTTTAGCGTGTATATCTTTTTATGAGATGGACTTTCAGATTAGAAAATGGTCCATTGGTTCGGTTAAGCCTTCTAGGAGAATGCGTCAAGGAGATCCCTTGTCACCATTCTTGTTTATCATTGTTTCTGATGTCTTATCGCAAATGTTAAACAAGGCCATGCATCAATCTTTCCTTAAAGGTATAAAAATGTCTAGAAATTGTCTGGTCATATCTCATATCTTTTTTGCCGATGACTCTTTATTCTTCCTAAAAGCAAAAAGATCTGAGTGTGATTATTTGCTGGAGCTTATTAATCGTTATTGTGGAGTATCCGGGAAAAAGTATTAGTTTTAGCAAGTCAGAATTGATGTTTTCTCCAAACACTCCGTCTGATGTGCAAAAAGAGTTTTGTAATTGTCTTGGTGTTAAGTTGATGGGGGCGTCAATCGCATTATCTTGGTTTGCCATCTATACATGGTCGAAATAAAGGAGAATTATTCTCTTTTATATTAGAAAATGTCTTTCATAAAATGCAAGGTTGGAAACACAAATTTCTTTCTCAAGTCGGGCGTGAGGTTCTGATAAAAGCTGTAAATCAAGCAATCCCATCATATGCTATGCAATGTTATATGTTGCCTAAGGGTTTTCTTCAAAAGCTTTTAGTCCACATTAAAAGTTTTTTTTGGAGTGGGGATGCTCACAAACAACATATCCATTGGCTGAACTGGGGCCATATTTCTCGCTCTCAAAATTGTGGTGGCCTTGGTTTTCAAGATCTTTCATGTTTTAATTTAGCTCTTCTTTCTAAACAGGGGTGGCGGCTTATTATAAATCCATCTTCTTTTTGGAGTCGTGTTTTAAAAGGAATCTATTTTCCACGCTCCAACTTTCTAACAGATACTCAAGGTTCACACCCATCATGGCTTTGGCAAAGCTTACTTAAAGGAAGGGATCTTCTTCTTCGTGGTATATGGTGGCAAGTTGGCAATGGTTCAAATGATGCAAAAATGGGTCCCATGCCCAGAAGACTTTTACATTCGAAAACCTCTTGGTCCTTTTGCATCCACTTCCTTGGTCTCCGATTTTATTACAAATGGTGAGTGAGATTTGTCAGAACTTCAGCTTTGTGTGCATCCAGAAGAAGTTAAGTTAACTTCTCAGATTCCTATATCTTGTACTTCATCAATAAATAAAATTGTCTGGCATTATTAATCTAATGGGAACTACACAGTTAAATCAGGTTATCACAAAGCTTTACTTCAACGTGAAGTTAACTCAGATCATGAGGCCTCTACGTCATCATCATCAAATAAAAGCTACTGGAAACAAGTTTGGAAGCTGAATACTTTTCCAAGAATCAAAATGTTCTTGTGGAAATCTTGTTCAAATGCCCTTGCTACTTATGAGAATCTTTCATGAAGAGGAGGTAATTGCTTACCCATATATCCTATTTGTTACAATGAGATTGAAACGGTTAAGCATATGTTGTTCAAGTGTTGTTGGACAAAAGGGGTGTGGTTTGGATCATATCTCAGTCTCCGTTTAGACAAAATAAGTGGCCCTATTGTTTCGCTTGTCCAACATCTATTAGATATGATGTATTCTAACCAGGAGCGTATAAATTTCCACACCTCTTTGGCTATTATTGCATGGCAGATTTGGAAGTCGCGGAATAAATATATTTTGATGATATCAGGCCTTGTCCTTTTTACGAATGTCAAGGTTGACATGTATTTCCGGTGATTTCAGTTCGGTGCTTCCGTCATAGATACTAGTATATAGTGCTTCGGTTGATCGTGATGAATCTCAAGAGAGTTCACTTCGGTGGAACCCCCCACCCGTAATCGTGTGAAGCTCGATTGTGATGCATCCTACATATTAGACCGAGCAGCATCTTGAGGTATCATTGTGCGAGACTCTGCAGGATCTATTATTTTATGCTCTAGATTCATGGATCTCATGAACCGAGTATGTCAGCCCTATCTGGATAAGTTTTTGATAGTATTCATAGACGACATCTTGATATACTCTAGGAGTAGAGAGGAGCACGAAGAGCATTTGAGGCTCATTTTAGAGTTGTTGAGAGAAGAGAAGCTGTATGCCAAATTCTCTAAGTGTGAATTTTGGATTCCGTCCGTGCAATTCTTAGGTCACGTGATAGATAGTCGAGGAGTTCACGTCGACCCAGCTAAGATTGAGGCCATTAAGGAATGGGCAGCCCCTAGGAACCCATCAGAAGTCCGCCAGTTTCTAGGTTTAGCAGGCTATTACCGGAGGTTCATTGAGGGATTCTCCAAGATAGTTAAGTCGCTGACCAAACTGATGCAGAAGGACGTTAAGTATGAATGGGAAGAAAAGGAAGAAGAAGCATTTCAATTTCTGAAGGAGAAGTTGTGTAGTGCGCCCATCCTAGCTTTGCCTGAAGGAAGCGAAGATTTTGTCGTGTACTGCGATGCTTCGCATAAAGGCTTAGGTGTTTTTTTGATGCAACGGGAGAAGGTTATAGCTTATGCCTCCCGAAAACTTAAGAAGCATGAGAAAAACTACACCACCCATGATCTGGAGTTAGGTGCTGTAGTGTTTGCCCTTAGAATCTGAAGACATTATCTGTATGGAACCAAGTGTGTAGTGTTTACCGACCATAAGAGCTTGAAGCATATCTTAGATCAGAAAGAGTTGAATATGAGGCAACGTCGTTGGTTAGAGTTACTCAGTAATTATGACTGTGAGGTTCGTTATCATCCTGGTAAAGCCAATGTAGTGGCAGATGCCCTCAGCCGTAAGGAGAACATTCCACCTTTACTCGTTCAATCCCTAGGAATGACCATTAGTTCGCCTCTACCGTCTCAAATCTTAGCCGCCCAAACTGCGGCATTGACGGAAGAGAACCATCCTTATGAGAATCTGCATGGAATGGTAGAAAGTGAAAACGGCTTCTTGAAGCGTTCCGATGGAACTATATGCTTCAAAGACAGAAGTTGGATACCATTTCATGGTGGAATCCGTGAGTTGATTATGCATGAGTCGCATAAATCAAAATACTCTATTCATCCCGGAGCCGATAAGATGTATCAGGACTTGAAGAAACTCTACTGGTGGCCTAACATGAAAGCCGACATAGCTCTCTATGTCAGTAAGTGCTTGACTTGTTCTAAGGTAAAGGCCGAACACCAGAAACCCTCAGGACTCTTAGTTCAACCCGAACTCCCAGAATGGAAATGTGAGCGAATCCCCATGGACCTTATCACCAAATTACCAAGAACAGCTAGCGGCAATGACGCTATCTGGGTAATCGTTGATCGTTTGACTAAATTTGCTCACTTCTTAGCCATTAGCGAGGTCGATAGTCTCGACAAGCTCACTCGGCTGTACATTAAGGAGATAGTATCGCGTCATGGAGTACCGATATCTATCATTTCCGCTTGAGATAGCCGTTTTACATCCCACTTTTGGATATCCTTACAATCAGTCTTAGGAACAAACTTGGATATGAGTACTGCTTATCATCCTCAAACCGATGGTCAGAGCGAGAGAACCATTCAGACCTTAGAGGATATGCTTAGAGCATGTGTTATCGATTTCGGCAAAGGCTGGGAGAGACATCTCCCTTTGGCCGAATTCTCATACAACAATAGTTATCCTTCTAGCATTGAGGCCGCTCCATTTGAAGCAGTATAGGGCCGAAAATGTCGTTCTCCTGTTTTTTGGGCTGAAGTTGGCGAGAGTCAACTTACCGGTCCCGAACTTGTCCTAGAAACCACTGAGAAGATAGTTCAGATTCGTAACCGTTTGCAAACCGCTCGTGAGAGACAAAAGAGTTATGCCGATAGGAGACGTAAACCCTTAGAATTTTAGGTTGGAGATCGTGTTATGTTAAAGGTTTCTCCTTGGAAAAGAGTGATTCATTTTGGAAAGCGTAGAATACTCAATCCCTGATATATTGGTCCTTTTCCAATCCTGGAAAGAATCGGACCAGTAGCTTACCGTCTTGAGCTACCTTCGGAATCGAGCAGTGTACACAATGTCTTTCATGTTAATAATCTTAAGAAGTGTCTTTTGGAGGAAAACATAGTTGTGCCTTTAGGAGATATCCGTATTGATGAGAAATTGAATTTCGTTGAGGAACCGATTGAGATCATGGATCGTGAGGTTAAACGGCTAAAGCATAGCCGTATTCCAATTATCAAAGTTTGTTGGAACTCCCAACATGGACCGGAGTTCACTTGGGAACGTGAGGACGTTTTCCGTAGGAAGTACCGTAAACTCTTCATAACATCAAGCAACTCGGAGTGAAACCCGAGACGTGTTTCTTCTGAGGCTGGGAGGCTGTGACAACAGGTAATTAGGGAGTCTATTTTAGGTAACCGCATTACGTTAAACTAAACAGAGCTTTTGCCTTTATCACTATTTTTATCGACCATGAATTGATGTGATATCGTTTATTGGTTTTTATGATTTATTTTATTATTGGATGAGTTATCATGTGAGTTTTAACTCTTTTTGTTACGTACTATTCGATTCGGCACTATAAAAGCCAAAAACAAGAAATAACGTAACTTTTAGACCGTAACTCGAAAATTGGCAAATAAATAGTCAAAACTCATGGAAAAACATAAATAAACATAATACTAGTCGAATGAACGTCGTGGGACACCCGTAGGACAATATATGAGCTCGGGAATGGGTAAACGGGATAGTTTATGAAAAATTACGGCTTCTGCCCCTCAATTTCTACATGGCCGGCCACCCTCCTCCCCACTTTTCTATTTTTTTCTAACTCCCTAATCCCACCTATAATACTCTCCCTAACTCTCATTTCACTCTTTCGTTTCTCTCTTTAAAAACACCTACACATTACTTTCTCTTTCTACTCCACCAAAATAAAACCCTAACCCTAAAATAACACCACCACTGCCGGCCACCTTTCGGACACTTTCCGGCCATTTTCTGGCGAGTGACATCTCACCTCCACCACCATCTTGTAGATCTCTCTTTCCTCTTTCCATCCATATAAAAATCTCTCATAAAAGCCTACATTAACAACTCCAAATCTTGCAAATACGATTCGTGATTCTAGGGTTTTCATTAAATCTTATAGATCGGGTTGTAAAAAGGTAAATGGAACATGGTTCAAGCTTGTTTAAGCTATGAAAAGCCTTGTATGGCTACTTTATGGCTCGACCATGGTGGGTTTTGGGTGAAACATGGGATTAAAACTAATTTAAACTTAAATAAACATGTAGCTAGTGATTTGGTATCATGTGGTGCATCATATTGTTGGGTTTTTGCATTTTAGGTCATGTTTCATGTTCTTGGTTAGGATTAGTTGATGGGTTTGATGTTTGGATGATGATTGGAGGTTTATTGATTGTATTTGGTTGTTGTAGAAGCTATTTGGGAGTGTTTGGTTGAGCTTGTTGAGGTGTACAAACACCAAGACCCACGATAGGTCATGGTTTGGTGTTGTACATGACCCATATGGACCACGGGTCCGGGTCGGGTTATTGTGGTAGCTTGTTGGTTGATATTGTTGGTGTTTGGATGAGACGCGTGAAGCCGAAAAGCTTCTAGAGCTTGTTTGGTTCACGTGGTCTTAACCGTGACCGTGTCATGACCATGAGGGTCATAACATTGGTTTCGAGTATATTTGGTTGGTTGATTGGTTGGCGAGATTGAATTGGGTTGATTTGAGATTGAATTGCGCTATTATGACTTTTATTTGGACTTATTATATAAATTGTCAACTTTAAGTAACGTCGGTGTTACTTTGACTTTTTAGTCAATAGTTGACCACGACAACGTCGTAACATGGACTTTAGCATATTTTGGACTTTAAATTGATTAAAAGCCGAGAAGTCATGACTCGTGCTTGTGGACTCGAAACGAATAACGATATGAAACTAATATTGAAATTGACGACATATATATATATATATATGAAAATACTAATAAACTATGAAACATAAATAATAAAAAGGCTTTTATACCAAAAATATCGATAACAAGACTTGTCTTGTTATTTTCTATTTTAAATGGAAACTAATGACTAAAAATGGAAAGGTTTTCTAATAAATAAGTAATTAATGTTACGAGTGCACGTTTATCGAAATATGGCAATTATAAGCATTTAATACTATTTTCAAGAATTTATTTATTTACATTGTGTGCATGGGTTACGGATAACCTAACATTAATAGTGTCGATCCACGTGGATGACGGACTTATTAGGTTGACGAATCTAATAAGAGCCCGTTAGGCACGTTGGATAACAATATTAATGGGTGAATTATCCTTATGGACTCGTTAGGATGCGACCGGTTTATGAGATAATAAGCGACACGAATAAATAATTGAGTTTACGAGTTGACGAATTCGATAAGGTTTACTATTTATTCCGAAACTTATTGGACTACGGAGCTTATCGCATAGACGTCTCATTGTGTTGCATTTAGCCACATATTGGTTGTTTGAATGTATTTATGATATCATGTTGAGTCGATACACCCACACGATGATACCAAACGCTAGGACTAAACGGTGAAACAAGACATTTTTGGAGATAACGAAAAGGAATACATTGGGGTAGATAACGTTAATTTTGGGAAATATATATTAAAATGAGTTTACATTAATAGGTTATGCCGAGTCGATAGTTGATGTGCCGTGATTAGCTGTTATCTTCTGCTAGTGTTTATTTGTGCGTTGCTTGCTTGAGGTGAGTTTCATAGCCCCACTTTTATCTATGATTTTAACTAAATTGGGGTGAGAATCATGCTACTACTTTTGGACCTTCTAAACTATTTTGGTTTGCTTATGTGCTTGACTGGTTAGATAGATATGTGGTAGTTGTTGCCTTAGTGTAGGGTAGCAATCTTAATTGCTATAGCACTTGCCTAGCTAAGTATAGACTTCTACCCCGACCTAGTCCAGGGTTAGCAATCATTCTAGACTTTGCTACGACTGTGCTGGCTAGTGTCGCTAGGGGCCCATTATGACGTCGGATATGATATTGGTATGTGATTGATATATATCTATCTTAGGTATCGCATAGCAAATTAACTCCTACAGGTCCACTATTTTAAACTTGAACGTAAACCTGTGAACTCACCAGCGTTAGCTGACCTTTTAGCATGTTTTCTCAGGTAATTAAGTGATGTTTGGAGTACGTGTTCTGTGGAAGCTTGGCAAGGAGGCATGGTTCAAGGATCATAATCAACTCTGATAATTTATGGGGACCTATTTTATTAAATCATGTTTGGGCCTAATATTTACATTTTGGGATTAATGTTTTGAATATTTAAATTTGGGATTGGTTTTGAATGATAAATGACTATCTTGTTTGCTATACTTGTGTGAGATACCAATCCAATTGTAACGCCCCAAAAACTTGATTAAGTCTTCCGTTGTACCGAGATTTGGGGGTGTTACAACATGCTACAACCAGTTCTTAGCCACCATAGTAATTATATTATTGGCATAAGTTGGAGACTGACGAACAGCGCCGTGCGCTTCACCATTTTTTGCTAGTCGAGTTTCGGCTTCTTTGCAGAACGGGAAGGCGATTCTTCCCCACTGATTTCAAACAGTTCCCTACGCACTGTAGTTGACTGGATCTCGGTGGGTTGCCTTATCTTTTCAGCCGGTTCATCGGATTGTGGGGGTGGCGTTATGCTTCCGGAACCTATGTATATGACAGTGGCAGTTTCAGTCACACTCTCTACAGTAGCTGATGACCCACCTTCTTCAGTTTGAGTGGGGATTGGTTGTAGTGCGGGCAGCAGGGCGGCTTCCACTCCGTCAAGGATAAATTTTGGAAAGCCCCTTCGACTACCTTTTGAATATTGCACATGGAATATATGGTTTGTGTTTTCTAGATCCTGTATGATTGGTGGTAGGACCAATGGATTGGGTTCAGGAATGTAGCTCAATAGGTCGGCGACCTTTAGAGGAACTAACGAATCGGCTTCCGGGCTAAAACAAGTGACAATCGCGCTCCCAGTTGCGTCTGATATGATGATCTTGAAAGAGTAGCTGTTACATATTGTTATTTTGGTAATGTGCCGTATATAGTATTTAGGCTGTATGTGATAAGTAGAGTGTGTGTGTGTGGCTTTGTTTCAACAAATATATGTGAACATTTTATGTCTGATTTGGCTGTTTACCTGTAGTTAGGTGCCGGTTTCATACTAGGCTGTTGGCAATGCCTATGTGGCATGGTTTCTGCAATTTCGTTGCCACGGACTTTGCATCGGTTAAAATACCAATCTGATTGATCATCAACCCTTGTGATTGTAGCTTGCATTATAAACTGTTGATGTGGATATTGTTAACAAAACACTGTTAGTAATAGTAATGGGGATGCGTTTCTCATGTTATAGGTGGGTTACTTACTGTGGTACTTTCGGGGCCTGCATTAACATGCCAACTGGTGCCAGCTGACGTGTCATCGGTTCTTCTGTGCGCCGCATGTCCGTGGCTGGTAGGTGTAATGGCTGTGCAGGAAACCCCATTTCTTCATACCTGTATAATCAAATCATTCCCTATTATATAGGCATGAGTGTGTATTGTTTTAAATAAACCTTTTTGAAACATACACTTGGCGAATATGATCTGTTTCTTCAAGTTGCGGATTTAGATAGTAGTGAGTAGCTGGCGTTGCTGATAGCTGCAGACCCCCTGTTTTTTTAGAATATTGTTATGTGTCATTAGTAATGGCATGATGGCTTATGTTTTGTTTCATATCAAATGGTCTGACATGTACCTGAGAATCGCTTAGCCCAGCAAGAGTTGACGGCTATGATGACTGGTTGTTCCATGTGAGCCAGCGTTTGTACCGGAAGGCAGTTGGCCATGTCATTCCAAAGCGTGAAAGTAATAACATTACCACTGCATACTGAAAATGAGGCATAATTATTGCATTCCTATACTATTGTTATGAATGTGGATTTCGATACTTACTTTAAATTATGTATGTCAACGTTTCGGTGTAGAACCCTGTTAATGGTTGGATCTCCGAACTCTCTTATGGGCCCGATGTTCCTGATGATTCCTATATAGTCTGTTTACAATGCTAGGATTAGCTATCATGCGCTTTGCATAGAGGCACGAAAGAATTATTGGCTATACCTGTCAGTGTATAATCTCTTGCGTATGCTCGTTGGCCCAATTCATTGTATGCAACGAAATCGAAATAATGTTCTGGGAATCCCTGCTCTACTATTTGAGTGACCTGAATGTATTTTCCAAACAGCAGTGTCATAGGATTGTTCAGAGTACGTTTCCAGTTCTTAGTTTTTTTACAGCCAAAACGCTCAATCCTGTAACAGAATCCAGGTTCTAGCTTCGTATCGAAGAGCTTCATGTCCCATAACTGGACGTTAGCCTGAATGGCGGCACCCTGTGAATTGATAAGGTTTTAAAATGTACCTTTTTGAGGGGTCGTTTAAGCCCTTATTTGATCACTTTTGTATCCGTTATTACTTAATATCGTTCCTTTTCAATTTTTAGGTCTCTTGAAGGCAAAATGCTGTAATGGCACTTATTTGGACGAAAAGGAGCGGATATACGAAGAAAATGGCCAAAGTCAAGAATCGAGACACTCAAGCTGCTAAAACACAAGGTGACGGCGTCACTGCTTAACTGCGACGCCGTCAGAGCACTTCTGTGACGGGACAGTAGCCAAATTGCTTATTTTCTAGTGACGGTGTCAGGCTTTAAAAGAGTAGGCCGTCGCAACTCAGACGGCCTAGATTTGATCCGACGGCGTCAGAGACTGAAGGGGACGGCGTCACAAGCACAAGGTGACGCCGTCGCAAGACTAACGTGGACAAGACGAAACCCTAATGACGGCGACCCGACGGCGTCACAACTCATAAGGTGACGCCGTCGCACTTGTAATATTATATATAGAATCCGAATTTTTCAGTTTTAGGGTGTAGTCATTTGGGAGTAAAAACCTAAACCGAACCAAGGCTGTCTTGTACAGTATTTTATGGTTCCAAACCCTAACTTACATCAAAATAAGTGTTTTACTTCATTAATTCAATTACGTCTTCAATTATTTGTGTGTATGCTTGCATGTCCTCCAGGCCCGGCTAATTTACTTGTGTGTTTGCTTAGGGAATATGAAACTTAATTATTGAATATTGATTGGTTGTCTCTTATCTTAATTGTTTAATGATCTAGTAATGCGATAGGTCATTCGTTGTGTAATTAATGCTTGATTAATCTTTGTGAACCTTAGACTATAACACTTAGAGCGGTTGTAGGCTAAACCACCCAAAGAGTGCCTTAGAGTTAGAGTTCATAATTCCTAGAGGTTTTTGTAGACGAGACCCTTTGGTAAGTTCAAAGAGTTAGGGATAAATGCATACCCTACAACTTTAGACACACAACGCGATTAAGAATAAGGACGTGACAATTCAACCATCAATAGGAGATAATTAAGGAGTGATAAAACCTAAGTGAACACATCTTTAAACTATCATACGAACACACAATAATTAGACATAGACTACATACACCTTAGATTAGATAATTAGACAAGTAGAGTAATCGGTTGAAATACCAACCCCCAAATCCAAACCCCGAGATTCGTACCTTTCCATTTTCTAAAAAATATAAAAACGATAAAAAATAATCTTCCTCAACCCCAACCTTAGCGTAGTAACTTCTCACTAGCATTCCTATTCCCCTAGAGAACGATATAAATACCCGTGGCTTACCCTAATACTACACTACAACGATTAGGTTCACTGCCTAGGGTGTTATAAAACTTGCTCGAAGAAAAGGAAGTTCCTTTGACCCCGAACGACGCGTGTAGCGTTATCAAGTTTTTGGCGCCGCTGCCAGGGAATAGAATAGCTAGTTAGTAGTCCACCTCATTTAGGTTTCTTTGCTTGATTCCTATCAAGTAAATTTTTTCTCATTTTTAGCTTTCTCGTAGTCTATCCCCCTTCTTCGTGACCTTTGTTCGTAAACCCCATCACTTTTCATCATGGAAGGTGATAACCACCCACCATTCATCAACCCACCACCAATTGACCCGCCAAGAGCCCGTACTCTTGGTGAATGCTCGAGAACAAACCACCTAGGCTTTAGGAACGCCATTAAGCTTCCCGACCTAGCTAAAACTATGGTTCTGTGATCCGACACCATCCTTTTGGTGCAAAACGGATGTGCATTCCATGGACTTCGTTCCAAAAATCCTAATCAGCATCTTAAGGATTTTCTTAAAATTGTCGATTCCATCGACCTCGATGCTACTACTCGGGAGACCACGCGTCTGCGTCTCTTCCAATTCTCTTTAAGAAAACAAGCTAGTAAATGGCTTTTTCATCTTCCCACGGGATCTATTTCAAGTTGGGAAGATCTCACTACCCGTTTTCTCGCTAAGTTTTTCTCACCTAGCCCAAGTCAACCACTTGACCATCAGTCCTTCAACTCTCTTCGCAACCAAATCATTGATGAAATCAAAGATCCTAGTGAGTTGCATAGGATAAACGTAAATGAAGAGGATAGCGCTTATTTCAATCTTTTTTTTGGGTAAAGGGGAGTAATCCTGCACCCTGGTAAAATATTATTAACCAAACGTTTTTAGTACAAAGGGCGAGGGTGAGTCCCTCGCCTCAGTCCCTTAGGACACTTACAGACACTCATATAAACGTGACTAACCACGCTTATAACAAACATTGAACACAAACTACAACGACTATATATATAAAAAATTAAATGCTATTCAAGTAGAAATCCTTGAATCTTCAAATCGTCATAGTAGTTCAAACTTCCAGCTTCAACCAATTGCGTCTTCTATTAGTATTATGCAAAAAGCATAATCTAATAACCTAATAAGAGTGACTTCCGTAGCAAATCGAATTTGAAGCATAAACATGGTCTAAGCGACCCAACCTTCCAGCATATCCGAACTTGAACCAATCTTCCAAACAAATACGACTGAAACACATGAAGACAACTACCAAGGATCAAGTCATATGCAACAACAAAGAGACCAAAAGGTAAGTAAGGAATACGCAAGATATTCCAGCATCCCCAACGGCTCAATGACAATCCATAAAGTCCCACCCACCAAGTATGAACAAGCTCAACATACATCATTCAGAACCATACTTGAGTATTGAAGGACTCGTACATACAATCAACCACCAAAGTCTGGCAAGATCAATGCATACATGACCACCCGTAAAAGTGGTTCCAAGTGATGTTCAAACAAGAAACTGCCAAACAAACGCCCAATAGAGTTTAAAGAAACCCTAACTTACACGCTACTACATCAATCACGATCCGAAGAACATAAACAGTAGCAGCAATCAGGCATAATCACACCAAATAGGGTTTGACAACCCTAACATTCAAATCGATTAAAACCATTCAATCAATAGGGTTATGAAACTTACAAAAACCTGTATGATCTGCCAAGCAAAATCCAACCATAGCTTAAGATAGCAGCATGATCCATACAGAACAGCAAATGGACAATCAGGTTTAAAAACCTAACTTGTACAATACCACATCACTCTCGATCCGCAAGAAATTGACATAGCATGACATTAACAGCAGGGGCCAGAATAAACAACCAATAGGGATACCGAATCCCTAACATCCAACAGCTTGACTTCCACTCTCTACTTCTCTCTGAAAACCCACGTATGTAATCCATATAACAGATATAGAACAGGCCATAAACAAACAAACCCTAATAAGGGTAACATGCCGAGACACAAGGTCATCCACCAGTAAGGATACCACGCCATCACATTCAGAAGATAAGAAACCCTAATAATTAGGGTTTCGACTATAGAGCACAGCAACCACAAAACGATCATGGAGAAAGGTTCACCATGATCGTTACCCAACAGCATGGCGATTAAATATAAGATCGATTTAGGATATGCATCCAAACCGACAATAAAACCGATCGCCACCCAAACAGATTAACCAAACCCTAAATATAAACGATTACACTAGAATACGTCCAGAGAGACGGATTAAAGAAAATCGATTTGAAAGTGAGAGATAGTTAAGGTTTGACAAATCACCAGCCGCCACTACTATAATTATGAAACACAAATCACAAGACGTATTGCATACCCAAAGAGGGTAGAGAGGACGTTTATGAATTGGTTTATGGCCGGAAGTTGTACAAAGGGTGGCGGCCGGAATTCACTAGAGAGAGAGAGAAACGATTAGGGTCAAATTTGGTAACTCTTCCGCATCGATACATCATCGATAATCCCCGATCACCTATCATTAGGATATGCCCAAAGATTAGGAGAGGAAATCCTTGGAACCTAAAAATCCCTTGTACGATCGGATATAGGAGTGTCGACCATGCTTACATAGATACAGAATCCCCCATTAATGTAATGTCATCTGCTGTATACAATGACATTATGAATGAGCGACTTAATATTAGGAGGGACCCTAAGTATCCAGGTGGAGTTTGCAACTTTGTGGGAAGAGTCAAGGATGTGCATGTCTTTATAGGAGATTTCACCTACCTAGTTGATTTTGTGGTCCTAGAAGATATAGGATGCGTCATTGACTATAGCTTATCCCAAGTAGTGCTAGGAAAACTGTTTGTTGAAACATCTAAGATGAGCCATAACAAGCATGATGGAACGGTTAGGTTTAAGGAAGGGAACGATGAGATCACTTATAGGATGCCTTGGAAAACAAATGAATATGGCCATCTACCCATTTTTGAACGAGACAACATCAAAGCTTTTGAGGACAAAAGCAAGGACGATGTTGAAAAAGGTTATAAATTTGGTGGGATAGAAGGAGGCTTTATTATAAGGATTGCTTGACCCTCGGGCCTAGATATAGAGTCGATGAAAATTTTGTCAATATGATAGAATTCTCATTGAGAATGCAAAACGAGACAACGTAGGAGCACGACTACGAGTCTAGCTACAAGACTCATAAATAAAGAAAAGCGCTTCGTGGGAGGCAACCCATGCTTAATTGTTTGCTTGTTAGTGTCATATATCTTTTATTGATTCTTTAATCTCATGTTTAAATTTGTAAAAATGCTTTATTTTGTTTTTAACCTCGTCTTAATTGCATATAAAGGTATTTTACATAAAGGATAAGTGTAGGGAGGATTACACACATTTTCAAAAGAAACATAAACATGAGAATAGCAATTCATTAAAAGATATATATGTGTGTTTGTTCGAGTCAAATGCTTGTATCGAGTCATAATGGATGTTTTGCAGAAATTTTTCCAGATTCTAAAGATGTAAATTTTCCAGAAAATCGCAGACCAGTTTTTGTCAGGATAACCTGACGGCGTCAGGAAGGAGTAAAAACAACAGATTACTTTTTTCTCGTTTCTGAGCTACTTATAAATTTTTGGAATTTTCTAGGTCTTAATTTTCCAGAAATTCTGTAAACATCCATTCCACAAGCATTATATCCTAGTTTAGTCGAGTCTTATATATATTATTACCGCCGATTTTACGCGAAGGTTTCGTTTGTTTTCTTAAAGTGTGCAGGTTTAATTTATCAAGAAGAAGTTACATAAGATTGGAAAGAGCTTTTCACGCATACATTCTTCTTGGAAAGAATTTAACCACTACTTCATACACGGATCCTACCGAGCTAATCAGGGGAGTATTAGTTTCTTTCGTTTTTCATTACCTTCTATTATCATAACTTTGATACTTTCGGGGACCATTGGGGACAATGTTCAGTTTAAGTGTAGGGAGGGAAAATAAAACGGGAACTTTGAAACTATGCTTATCCTTGATTATTTGCTTTGTCCAATTGTATTTGTGTAATAAACCATGAGAAAATGTCGGTTAGGGTAATTTTGGCACCAAATTTAATTTTTTTCATGATATATAGGAGTGGGCCATTAGTCTTAACAAAAGCGTCTCACGGATAGGAAGTTGCATGACTAGCACAAAAAACCCTTTACCACCTAAATTCCACCCAAAATGTAAGGATCGCCCTTAGATTAGTAGGAATTAAAGCATTCATCTTTAATGCTTAGAGTGTGAACCGGTAGTATATTAGATTCTAGAAGTTGTTTTGTGATGCATTCCGAGATCGCTAGTAAGACTACACTTGTGTAGTTAGGAATAACTAAATGATAAGAGGCATTAGGATAACCCTTGTTTGATACCCGTAATATAATTACTTCTTCCACATCGGTTGAGTAATTCCCCCACACCCTTTGCGTTGTACTCATCTTTAGTACACGATACCCCTAGTCAAACCCTCTAAGCCTATCCTTTTCGCGGTTCTCGTGATGTTTCGGTTTTTCCGGAATATCAATGAAGAGCATTGTTTACACCCCACCCCCAAATGTACACCTAAATCGCCTTAGCCTACCCTGTATGCACTCACTTTTAGTGCATTATTGTTATAACCCTAAACCCTTAGTTCAATTATCTAGTTGCTTGCATGAGTTGCTAAGTCGAGTCATATCCTTTGTATACAGTTTTGGGACGATTGGGACTCATGGGAAAAGTTTATGAAATGACTAAAAGGGAACGTTAAATTCCCTTATTTGCGTAATAATATACCCCAAGTGTTTTGATCTTTTCAATTCGGGTCAAATTAGTGTTAGAGTAATAAAAACTCAAGTGTAGGGATGTGCTTATAAATCCCTATCATTTTGATGTTACCGTAGAGGATGGTAGAGTAAAAGTGTATGTGAAAAAAAAATCGAAAAAAAATAGAAAAAGAAAAAATAAAATATAGAGTGTTAAAAAAAAAAAAAAAAAAAAGGGCTACCATCCTACATCTATTTTTAAATTTATGTTTGTTTATTTCAGTTATTTAGAGTTTAGAGTGTCGAGTCTTGGCTTAGCAACTCCATTCTTTGTATGCTTGTAACATAGAGATTTTTGACTTGCCACCACTAAATAGCCTATCCCACCAAACCCTTTGTTTCCCTACCGTAAGCCTAACATTACAACCCTTTAAAGACCTCTTTGATAGTCTTTCCTAGGTGCTTACGCCAAAGCGATGGAGGTTTGATCTATTCTCAAGCCTATGGTAATCTATGTACTAGGACCGGTTAATGAGTGTTTATCTTCCATTTCCACTTCGATATATTTCATATACACCCGAGAGATGTGAGTATCTAAACACCCATGTGAGGTGCTAGTATGTAATTTCCGTGCTTGTTATGACTTTTGCGGGGCTTATATGTGTTGTGGACTGTTTTAAACCAATGCTTCATGAACCGTAACTTATAAATTAATTGGCTAAAAGCACATTTGCTTGAGGACAAGCAAATACCAAGTGTAGGGATATTTGATAAGTTTTTAAAATGTACCTTTTTGAGGGGTCGTTTAAGCCCTTATTTGATCACTTTTGTATCCGTTATTACTTAATATCATTCCTTTTCACTTTTTAGGTCTCTTGAAGGCAAAATGCTGTAATGGCACTGATTGGTTCCTGAACAGTCAAGTTTAATCACACAAGCTAACCACTTGTGAATGGTCAACCGTAATAAACTTAAAACAGCTCAGAAAGCAATTCAATTAAGATCAGAGGAATATAGTGGATTCCTGGGTCGTTAAGTCCCACGGAGGATGAATGGTGTTTCAACAACTTTCAGATGTCGAATGATCACTAAGGATAGTGATCAGTAAGGATTGTGAATGATAATTACACCTAAAGAGAAAGTTTTGTAAATTACAGGGGCTTAAATGCAAATTAAAGAAAATTAAAAAGCTAAAATATATTAAATAAACGCTATCACTATTTTTAAAATGATGTTTTTCTTGATTTATAAAACAAAATAACTTAAATAAACTATTTTAATTAAAACGTAAACTTAAATTACCTAAAAACGTGACTTAAAATGAAAACGTGCGTTGTATGTAAAAATTACGCGAGTGCGCAAGTAAAAACGTAAAATTTGTAAAATAAAAGTCCTATGAGTGTAAAAACAATTTTCTTACTTACTATATGACAAAAGAAAATTTTAGAAAAAAGATTTATATTTTTTTGACTTTTATATTTTTTATTATGAATTAAATACTATTTTAAACTAATTAAATGATTAAAAATACTAAAACTTTTACGAAAATTCTGAAACTTTTTTGTAAAATACTTTATACTAATACAAGACTAGGAAAAATACAAAACTTGTGAAAGCTTATTTGAATAAGCTGTAAATAAGCTTAATTATACGTATAAGCTAAAATGGACAAAAGGACTTAAGATATAAACGTTGCAAATAATAACCAGTCAAAGTCCCAAGGGCAGTTGGTAAGGTGTGTGTGTGGTGAGCTGGGTGGCCAGGGTTCGAATCCCAGCAATGGCTTTTTGCAAACTATTTATTATTATTTTTTTGATTTTTCCTTTACAAACTTATTAAGCTAATGATAATAAGCAATTTTCAAAACTATAACTTTTTATGAAAATCACTAATAAGCTCAGTTTGAGCTTATTTATCTCAACAGTGGACTAGAATATGAAATAAGCACAAGTATTAAGCTAAAAAGCTATGAAGCTAGTGAATAAGCACAAGATAAACTGGAAATAAGCTGAGAAACTTGTAATAAGCTAATTTGACAACTGAAAAAGCTAAATAACTAAGAAATAAGCACTGAATAAGCCAAAATAAGCACTAGCTTAACTGTTACACAGGACACTTTTTTTTTGTTTTTACTAGGTACTTTTAAGCTAAAATTTAAGCACTTAGATAAGCTAGAAAATGAAAATAAAGACTGGGACTAACAAGTTAACCAGATAAGCTATCCAAAAAGCTAAAGCTTTCACAGTGGGATTCACTGGTGAGCTTATGGGGAGCTTATGAAAAAACTGGAAAACCACTGAGTTATGACTCAATGTATACTGAGTCAATTGGGACAAAATCAAAATCACTTGCAGGCCTATCAAATAAGCTAGGAATTTGAAAATTAAGCTTGGAACTATAAAATGACTAGGTGAGCTTCTAAAAAAATCAAGGTGCACAAGCTAAAGCTAAATAATAAGCTCTCTGAGAGCTTGAGAATAAGCTTGTAAAACTGATGCACAGGGCATGATTTTCAGACTAGGACTAAAAAGAAGCTAAGTAAAAAGCACTTTATAAGCTGATTAAAAGTGAACTAATATTTTTCTAATTTAGTTAAGCAGCTAAACTTTAATATCCCAAAAGCTTTTATCCTAAATCTTAATATTATGTCCTATATAAAATTATCCATTTTATTCAAAAACGACTATATTGAAAAGTTTGACTTTTAAGATTACACTAAAGTTTGACTAAGATGAACTTTGGATTGATCTCAATCACTGATTATGTTGTATTAAGGTGGATTAAGACTGATTTGATCAACAATGACAACTTATTAACACAAAAACAAGATCATGGATCATAAAAATCCAACAGTTAGTACACAAGATGTGATCAAAAGGTATTTTGACTTTTACAATAACAAAGACTGGTTTTTCTTGTTTATATGAGCTGATTAGACCAAATGTGACAAACAACAAACAAAAACACTGATATGAACACCCTCTATCACAGCTAAACCAGTAAAAACAAGCAAGCCTTTATAAAACTGTTAAGAAGCTTTAGGTACTAAACTAGCTTTTCAAACCAAGAAATCTAGAGATTATCTTGTATCAACCATAATGAGACTAGATTAAACTAAAATTAACAAGATTTAAACAGATAAACTATGAAATGCAAATTTTTAGAAAATTGCTTACAAATTGGAATTCAAGTGAAAAGTGAGAACCAAGGACTGAGATCACACCCTATAGCTTCCCAAGAAGCTCTAAACCCAAGGGCAATCCTTTATTAACCCTGCTCCAGCTTTGATCACCATCTTCATTGCTTTTTTTTTTATTTTTAACTAATTTTTCTTGATTTTTATGAATTTTTGCTTTTTGCTTCTAAACTGAATTTTAAGAGTTTCTAATAGCTTAAATAAGCTATCTAGGAGCTTATGTGGGCTTATCAGTCCTTGATAACAACTAACAATAACATTGACAGATTTTGAGAATTTGAACTAGGAAAATTGCATAAACTGAATATTGAACTTAAAACTGAAATTGATGTTAACAAAAGTTTTATTACACACTAGTAACTTGAAATACAGAGCTTAAAAGCTTAAACATACACTGGAATTTGAAATTTAATTAAAACGACATAAGCTAAATTACAATTATTCTAGATATCTTCTCCTCTTCTTCTTCTGCTTTCTTTATAGACTTTTTGGACTCTCCACATGCTTCTGAATCTTTCCCAACTCATTCCAACCATTGGATTGGTCAAAATCATAAGAACCATCCATTTGTAGTTTTGGCGCCAAAATAGTCAAGAGCAGGTTTTTGGCATTTAAAGAAGTTTGGGGTATTGTGAAGGTGGAGGGGAGTGGGTATACAGCTGGGAAGTGAGGTGGAAAGGGTGGAAATGTCAAGTGGAAGAAAAACCACACTGGTTTTGGTTTTACAGTCGAGGATAGGGAGATGAACAGTGTTTCAGGTTTTTGGCGGGTTTGACCGATTTTGACCGTTTGATATTATTATGAAGGGGGGTAAAAAATGGGGGGGTCAAGGGTTTATTTGACTGGGGTCTATTGGTTTGGCTGGGTTTAAAATTACAAAAGGTCCGTTTGGTTGTAGCTTTATGACAAGGACCATTTTTGCAATTCCACCAAACTTGAGGGGTTGAACCTGCCCATTTTCCAAAGTTCACACAAGGACCAATCTTGCCATTCTTTAATAGTACAAGGACCACATTTGATAATTTTCACTTTTTTATAAATCCAAGGACTATTTGTGACACTTTTCAAACTTTAGGGACCTTTTCTGCCATTTGACCAAAGATTCATTCAAGGACCATTTTTGACAACTTAGAATATTTCAGGGACCTTGAATAACATTTTTCTTTATTTTGAATTACTGGGACTAATTTGACAACTTTTATAATTTGGGGGACTAAAACTGCCAATTATGCAAACTTGATACGTTTTTCATCTAATTTTGATATTTTTGCATTTAAAACACATAAAACACTTATTTGTGATATTTTTATCATTTTGATGCATTTCTGAGTGTTTTCAGATATTTTTGCAGTTTAAATAGTATAAAAATGATGAGTATTTAGACACTCATCAATCCCCCACACTAAGATATTGCTAGTCCCTAGCAATGTTTTGAGAAAAATTAATGGATTTCATCTCTTTACCAAAAGCCATTACTTCGGGAGTAGCCAATTGTTTTAGTTCAAGTAAGAACCTTGGTACAATGATAACCAAATGATTTTGAGCAAATCACCAGCTTTCAACGGTTTTGATTTGTCTTTACCAAGCCGTTGCTTCGGACTAGCCAACTCTTTAGATAAATTATCAATATTATCTTTGGTGAGTCGATTACCAATTATGGTTTTCCAACTGCCTTTACCACAAGCCATAAACTTGCGGGCTAGCCAACTTTTCACTAATTAAAGATATGGTGAGCTGAACACCATACAATTTTAGGCAAATTGCAAGCTATAAACGGATTTGAGATATCTTTACCAAGAGCCGTTTGCTCCTGGATTAGCCAATCCTTATGTGGGTTAGACATGGCGGACTGATTACCATTTGCTGAGTAAGTGAAAACACTTACTCCAAAAAAATTTTGGCCAAAAACGGGGGAATTGGGTGGAATAATTACATGATAACATTCGTGAGAATTCCCCCCCACACTTAGAAATGAATATTGCCCTCAATATTCAAAGTACCGGCGGTTATGCCGAAACATAGAACGTAAAATGGAAATACTACGGCCATTATTTTATTTTTGATATATACACTTTTTTTTTTTTTTTTTTTTTTTTTATTGATTATATGTTACTTATATACAATAGCGGGGGGCAACTCCCCCACACTAGGGTGGTAGAAAATAGAAAGAAGTCAGAAATATGGGTGAAAACCCATATGGTGTGTGCTACTGTTTTTGATTACCGAGTCGCTAGCTTGACTCGATCCCCGCATTCATTGGTTCATGGGGAAAGTTTGTAGATCCGGGACAACCACAGGAGGAATGTCCTCTCCAAAATAGTGCTTCAATCGATGACCATTCACTTTAAAATTTGGACCATCGGGTTGAGATAACTCAATGGTTCCATAAGGAAATACTTTAGTGATGGTGAATGGTCCAGACCAGCGGGATTTAAGTTTTCCCGAGAAAATCTTCAATATTGAATTGAAAAGAAGGACTCGATCACCAACGTTGAAAACGCGGTTCTTGATTTTAGAGTCATGAATCTTCTTTGTCTTTTGTTTGTAGATCAAAGAGTTCTCGTATGCTTGATCACGGAGTTCATTTAATTCATTCATTTGAACTTTTCTGTGATCACCAGCTGTCTGAATATTGAAGTTTGCATGTTTCAAGGCCCAGTATACTTTGTGCTCAAGTTCAATCGGAAGATGACATGCCTTTCCGTACACTAGCTTGTATGGAGTACACCCGATTGGTGTTTTATAAGCTGTACGGAAGGCCCAGAGTGCGTCATCCAGTTTATCCGACCAGGATGCACGGTTTTCGCCATCGTCCTTTCAAGAATTCTTTTAATCCCTCGGTTGGAAACTTCCACTTGCCCACTTGTTTGTGGGTGGTACGCAGTAGAGAGACGGTGGGTTACACCATACTTTTGCATGACTCTATCAAATTGGTCATTGCAGAAATGTGTACCACGATCACTGATTATAGCTCGCGGAGTTCCAAACCTAGCAAAAAGAGATTTTAAAAATTTCACAACAACTCGGGCATCATTAGTAGGTAAAGCTTTCGCTTCAACCCATTTTGACAAATAGTCAACAGCCACAAGTATGTATTTGTTTCCTCGAGATGATGGAAATGGCCCCATAAAGTCAATGCCCCAGATGTCAAAGATCTCACACACTTAAATGGCGTTTTGCGGCATTTCATTTCTTTGTGAGATATTTTCGTGACGTTGACAAGCGTCACAGTGCTCGACAAATTCGTGGGCATCTTTGTAAATAGTAGGCCAATAAAACCCGGAATCAAACACCTTTTTGGCGGTGTAATTTGGACTATGATGGCCCCGTGGGTCCAGATGGCAAGCTTTGAGAACGTCCATAGCTTCTTGTCCATAAACACACCGTCGGATGACTTGATCCGCACAGATTTTGAATAAGTAGGGTCGTCCCAGAAGTAATGTTTAACATCCTTGAAGAATTTGTTCTTCTGTTGGGTCGACATCCCTTTCACTATGAAGTTACCCGCATGGTAATTTGCGAAGTCAGCAAACCATGGGGTGGTAGAGTTTCCACAAAAAGAAACCGCATTGAGTGTCTCGAGAGGAAATGTTTCATTTATTTCCTTTTTCTCGAAAACATCTTGGTGAGGGTTTTCTAGACGGACAGATGATCGCAGCCAGTGTTCTCAGCTCCTTTTTTATCACGTATAATGATATCAAATTCATGGAGGAGGAGAACCCAACGGAGCAATCTCGGCTTTGCATCTTGTTTTGCAAAGAGATATTTGAGAGCCGAGTGATCCGTATACACCACACATTTGGTCAAGATTAAGTATGGCCGAAACTTCTCAAACGCATACACTACGGCTAATAGCTCTTTTTTTGTGGTAGTGTAATGGGTTTGAGCTTCAGTCATAGTCTTACTTGCATAGTAGATAGGCTGAAAATGCTTGGATCTACGTTGCCCTAAGACTGCACCGATAGCAAAATCACTTGCATCGCACATGAGCTCAAAAGGCAAGTCCCAGTCGGGAGCAACGAGAATGGGTGCTTCAGTAAGCTTTTTCTTTAATGTTTCAAAAGCTTTGATGCACTCAGGTGAAAAGATAAAAGGAGCTTCTTTTTCAAGAAGATGGGTCATAGGCCGGGCGATTTTAGAAAAATCTTGTATGAATCTGCGATAAAAACCGGCATGACCTAAAAAACTCCTAATACCTTTGACGGTAGTAGGATGAGGCAATTTAGCAATA
Organism: Chrysanthemum makinoi; assembly: GCA_910596185.1. Lineage (NCBI taxonomy): Eukaryota > Viridiplantae > Streptophyta > Magnoliopsida > Asterales > Asteraceae > Chrysanthemum > Chrysanthemum makinoi. The sequence goes on from OU343223.1 coordinate 8,546,265, forward strand.
ACATCGACTTTTGCTCTATCTACCTCAATCCCGTTTTTCGAAATCTTATGGCCAAGGACTATGCCTTCTTTGACCATAAAGTGGCTTTTCTCCCAATTTAGACAAAGATTGGTGTCTTCACACCGTTTAAGCATTTTTTCTAAATGGGAGAGACATGTTTGAAATGAATCCCCAATGACCGAGAAGTCATCCATAAACACCTCCATTGTTTCCCCGATCATGTCGTGGAAAATGGCCATCATACATCGTTGGAACGTGCCAGGAGCATTACATAAGCCAAAAGGCATACGTCTGTAGGCAAAAGTTCCGTATGGGCAGGTGAATGTAGTCTTCTCTTGATCCTGTGGATCAATGGGAATCTGAAAATACCCCGAGAAACCATCAAGGAAACAATAGTACTCGTTTCCTGCTAATCTCTCAAGCATTTGGTCCATGAAGGGTAGAGGAAAATGGTCTTTACGAGTGGCGTCATTCAACTTACGATAGTCAATACACACACGCCATCCCGTAACCAGCCGAGTTGGAATTAACTCGTTATCTTCATTTGTGACAACAGTTATGCCACCCTTTTTAGGAACACAATGAATTAGGCTAACCCAAGGACTATCTGAGATCAGGTAAATCAATCCTGCATCAAGAAGTTTGATAACCTCCTGTTTGATAACATCATGGATTTTTGGATTTACTCTTCTCTCGATGTTGAACTGCTGGTTTGAAGTCATCCTCCATTAAGATTTTGTGAGTACAAAACTCAGTGTTGATACCCTTAATGTCTGAGAGTTTCCAAGCAATTGCTTGCTTGTGTGACTTCAAGACCTTTATGAGAGCATCTTTTTCATCTTTACTCAAATCTCGAGCAATAATGACGGGTAATTTATCATCACCCTCAAGAAATGCATACTCGAGATGAGGTGGTAAGTCCTTAAGTTCGACTTCAGGAAATTCTTCAGTTTTCTCAACTGACTTGACTTCCTTGTTATGAAGCTTGACGGGAAGGAGTGATGATGGATCATCATTAAGCAACTTCTCAATGAGAAGTATGTCCCCCTCGATGTCGATGGGAGCGTGATCAATTTCCCATGGAACAGAATCACTAGACAAGTATGCTTCAATTTCTTCCAAGATGAAGTCACTTTCCTCAAAAGGAGTGAGAGAAGGAGTAGAATTGGCAATGATGGGTTGATATGAATGAGTGATATTATCACTCAAAGAATTATGATCATAACCAAGAACTTCTTGAGAGTACTCTTCAGAAGCAACATCAATGATATCTATTCGGTTAACCGACTCAGAATCATAGTTTGCAGAGTACCTCGAAGTTTGATCAAGGTTAAATGTGACAGCTTCATTACCTACACGTAATGTGATTTCTTGCTCAAATACATCAATGAGAGCACGGCCCGTTCTCGGGAATCCTCGTCCAACAATGAGAGGAACCCGTGGATCAGCATCGAAATCAACAACTACAAAGTCACCTGGAAAATGGAACTTTCCTACTTTCACAAAAACGTCCTCGGCAATGCCAAGTGGACGGGAAATTGTACGATATGCAAGCTCGAGAGTCATGCATGTAGGAATAAGGTCCGGAAGAGAAAGTTTCTTCTATACTGAATGAGGCATCAGGTTAATGCTTGCACCAAGATCGGCTAAGGCAAAGCATTCAACCATCCCCGGAAATACACAAGGTAAGAGAAATTTTCCGGGATCTCCAAGCTTTTCAGGAAGCTTCTTCAAGATAACTGCAGAGCAGTTCTCGTTTAGAGGAGTTTTTGCCATCTCAAACAGCTTTTCCTTGTTGCTTAACATGTGTTTGAGAGTTGATGCAAATTTGGGCATCAGCATGATAGCATCCGCAAAGCTTATGTCAAAATGTAGTTCTTGGAAAATTTGAAAAAATTTGTCCATTTGATGACTAGCTTTTTCGCGGAGCTTTTGCTCATTCAAACGTGATGGGTAAGGAATAGAAGATTTGGATTTGGGGTTTTCAACGGGAGCTACTAGAGGTTCAAAAACAACTCCTGGATTGGATTTGGGTTTCTGGATAACTTGAGGTTGGACTTCGTTGGTACCTCCGTTATTAGTAGGAAGTTCCTTGTCCTTTGTCGCCTCAGGTTCACTTTCCACTACCTTCGGGAGAGAAAAAGAAGAAGAGGTAGTAGGAATAGCGGGTCCATTGTATGAAACACCACTTCTGGTTGTGATCGCCTTTGCATCGCCCCTCGGGTTAGCGATCGTGTTGCTCAGAAGTTTTCCTGAGCCCGAGGGTTGATCATTTAAAGACTTCTTAAGATCAACAATCTGACTAACCAACAACCTGTTCATTTCATCTTGGGATTTCATGAATTGTTTCAATAACTCATCGATGATGGTCCGTTGGAACAATGGCTAGAGTTTGATTAGGAAAATTCTGGCCTCTAATGTTTGGATTAGGGCCTTGATTTTGAAAATTTCCTTGATTAGGATTCACATTCCCATGAAATTGATTCCCTCGATTGAAATTGTTTTGATTAAGATTTCCTTGATTTTGGAAACCTTGATTTGGCCCGGGATAGAAATTACCTTGGTTTTGATAACCTTGGTTCATTCTAGGTTGGTTCTGATTCGGTTTTGCATGTTAGGATTCTCGGCTAAAACCGGTGGTCCCGATAAGTGTTAGCACGGTAGTTTGGTTCATTTTGAGGACGGTATTGATTACCTCCTGGATTTGAAGTACCGGCTATAGCATTGGCTTCAAAAGGACTACCATCGGTGGCAGTACAGTTGTAGTATGCATGAGGGCCACCACAAGTAACACAGACTTCGACTTTCTTCACTTCACCATGTGATGGTGTCTGTGTGAAAGTGACTTTCTTTTGGTTAGCAAGAACCAAAGCCTGAACAATATCCGTGAGTTTGTCAATCTTAGCATCGATGCTAGATGTACTCATGGGAGATGAAGTAGAAGGTCCAGCATTAGACTGAGATTGATATGTCTTTGTGCGGAAAGAGCGGACCTGGGACTTGTTTTCTATGATTTGTAAGGCTTCTTTTGTGGTCTTGCTCAAGAAATTACCTCCCGCGGAGGCATTTAGAGAGTCTTGGTCAGCTTGTTTCAGACCATTGTAGAAAGTATCCATTTGCATTAATTCGGTAAAACCATGATGCGGACACTTGCGGAGCAACTCTTTGTAACGATCCCATGCCTCACCGAATGATTCATCAAATCTTTGAGAAAATTTCATTATCTCATTCTTAAGACTTGTAGTTCGGGATGGAGGATAGAATTCGTTAACAAACTTAGTGACTAGATCTTCCCATGTCTCAATGGAACGAGGGGGTTGTTTCTCAAGCCAATTCCGGGCTTGTCCCTCTAGAGAAAATGGGAACAGAAGAAGCTTAATTGCTTCATGTGGGACATTCTTGTATTTGATGGTAGATGCAATCTTGTTAAACCATCGAATATGTGCATGAGGATCATCCCGCTCAAAACCATAGAATTGGCTTTGGGTTACAAGATTAAGCAACCCGTTTTGAGCTCAAAGGTATCAGCCACGCATGGTCGGACAATAATGGCATCCCCGTAACCTTCGATGGGTGCTTGGAGAAGCTCATTCATCGGTTTGTCTTCTGCCATTTCGACAGGGGGTGGTGGTGTAAGACGTTCCTCGATCACGGCTGAAGGAGCAGAACGTCCTCTACGCCTACGAGGAATATTTGCAAGCTCGGAAAGTGGACTTGTAGAGCTGGAAGAACGAGTGCGCATGCACTAAGTTTAAAAATCAATTTTCAAAACAAATGCGAGGCAAAACGACAAGTGAACTTAACCAATAATCACAAATGAAATGGCTTCTTTGAAAAAGGTACACCAAATCACAAGGACACAAAGGCAAGTTTTGATCTGTTGTTCGGGAACTTATTAATGGTCACACCCCCAGTTGGTAGGTGTACTGCCTTGATTTGCGGTGGTTGATTTTTATGTATTTATTAAGTACCACTGAAAAGACGTAGGTATGGATTTGTGCTAAGGGTTTAAAAACTTTTGGAAAACATTTTTGGTATCGTCTCGTTTAACCAAATCGTATCTCTTTAAGAATCACCTTAAAGGAAACACAAGCTAGAAAACGTTACGATTATTTTGTTGTTTTATATTGTTTTTGGTGTTGTTAACACTTTAGGAAAAGTGTTAATAAACTTTTTGATTTCTTGATAACTTTACAAAAAAAACTGTTTACAAAATGTGGTATATGTGCAAGAATGGATCTAGAAATGCTTAGAACACGCTTACAGCCTCCCCGGCAGCGGCGCCAAAATTTGATTGGTTCCTGAACAGTCAAGTTTAATCACACAAGCTAACCACTTGTGAATGGTCAACCGTAATAAACTTAAAACAGCTCAGAAAGCAATTCAATTAAGATCAGAGGAATATAGTGGATTCCTGGGTCGTTAAGTCCCACGGAGGATGAATGGTGTTTCAACAACTTTCAGATGTCGAATGATCACTAAGGATAGTGACCAGTAAGGATTGTGAATAATAATTACACCTAAAGAGAAAGTTTTGTAAATTTCTGTGGTAGTGTAAATTACAGGGGCTTTTTGCAAACTATTTATTATTTTTTTTTTGATTTTACCTTTACAAACTTATTAAGCTAATGATAATAAGCAATTTTCAAAACTATAACTTTTTATGAAAATCACTAATAAGCTCAGTTTGAGCTTATTTATCTCAACAGTGGACTAGAATATGAAATAAGCACAAGTATTAAGCTAAAAAGCTAAGAAGCTAGTGAATAAGCACAAGATAAACTGGAAATAAGCTGAGAAACTTGTAATAAGCTAATTTGACAACTGAAAAAGCTAAATAACTAAGAAATAAGCACTGAATAAGCCAAAATAAGCACTAGCTTAACTGTTACACAGGACACTTTTTTTTTGTTTTTACTAGGTACTTTTAAGCTAAAATTTAAGCACTTAGATAAGCTAGAAAATGAAAATAAAGACTGGGACTAACAAGTTAACCAGATAAGCTATCCAAAAAGCTAAAGCTTTCACAGTGGGATTCACTGGTGAGCTTATGGGGAGCTTATGAAAAACTGGAAAACTGAGAAGTTATGACTCAATGTATACTGAGTCAATTGGGACAAAATCAAAATCACTTGCAGGCCTATCAAATAAGCTAGGAATTTGAAAATTAAGCTTGGAACTATAAAATGACTAGGTGAGCTTCTAAAAAAATCAAGGTGCACAAGCTAAAGCTAAATAATAAGCTCTCTGAGAGCTTGAGAATAAGCTTGTAAAACTGATGCACAGGGCATGATTTTCAGACTAGGACTAAAAAGAAGCTAAGTAAAAAGCACTTTATAAGCTGATTAAAAGTGAACTAATATTTTTCTAATTTAGTTAAGCAGCTAAACTTTAATATCCCAAAAGCTTTTATCCTAAATCTTAATATTATGTCCTATATAAAATTATCCATTTTATTCAAAAACGACTATATTGAAAAGTTTGACTTTTTAAGATTACACTAAAGGATGACTAAGATGAACTTTGGATTGATCTCAATCACTGATTATGTTGTATTAAGGTGGATTAAGACTGATTTGATCAACAATGACAACTTATTAACACAAAAACAAGATCATGGATCACAAAAATCCAACAGTTAGTACACAAGATGTGATCAAAAGGTATTTTGACTTTTACAATAACAAAGACTGGTTTTTCTTGTTTATATGAGCTGATTAGACCAAATGTGACAAACAACAAACAAAAACACTGATATGAACACCCTCTATCACAGTTAAACCAAGAAAACAAACAAGCCTTTATAAAAGCTCAAGTTAAGAAGCTTTAGGTACTAAACTAGCTTTTCAAACCAAGAAATCTAGAGATTATCTTGTATCAACCATAATGAGACTAGATTAAACTAAAATTAACAAGATTTAAACAGATAAACTATGAAATGCAAATTTTTAGAAAATTGCTTACAAATTGGAATTCAAGTGAAAAGTAAGAACCAAGGACTGAGATCACACCCTATAGCTTCCCAAGAAGCTCTAAACCCAAGGGCAATCCTTTATTAACCCTGCTCCAGCTTTGATCACAATCTTCATTGTTTTTTTTTTTTATTTTTAACTAATTTTTCTTGATTTTTATGAATTTTTGCTTTTTGCTTCTAAACTGAATTTTAAGAGTTTCTAATAGCTTAAATAAGCTATCTAGGAGCTTATGTGGGCTTATCAGTCCTTGATAACAACTAACAATAACATTGACAGATTTTGAGAATTTGAACTAGGAAAATTGCATAAACTGAATATTGAACTTAAAACTGAAATTGATGTTAACAAAAGTTTTATTACACACTAGTAACTTGAAATACAGAGCTTAAAAGCTTAAACATACACTGGAATTTGAAATTTAATTAAAACGACATAAGCTAAATTACAATTATTCTAGATATCTTCTCCTCTGCTTCTTCTGCTTTCTTTATAGACTTTTTGGACTCTCCACATGCTTCTGAATCTTTCCCAACTCATTCCAACCATTGGATTGGTCAAAATCATAAGAACCATCCATTTGTAGTTTTGGCGCCAAAATAGTCAAGAGCAGGTTTTTGGCATTTAAAGAAGTTTGGGGTATTGTGAAGGTGGAGGGGAGTGGGTATACAGCTGGGAAGTGAGGTGGAAAGGGTGGAAATGTCAAGTGGAAGAAAAACCACACTGGTTTTGGTTTTACAGTCGAGGAGAGGGAGATGAACAGTGTTTCAGGTTTTTGGCGGGTTTGACCGATTTTGACCGTTTGATATTATTATGAAGGGGGGTCAAAAATGGGGGGTCAAGGGTTTATTTGACTGGGGTCTATTGGTTTGGCTGGGTTTAAAATTACAAAAGGTCTGTTTGGTTGTAGCTTTATGACAAGGACCATTTTTGCAATTCCACCAAACTTGAGGGTTGAACCGCCCATTTTCCAAAGTTCACACAAGGACCAATCTTGCCATTCTTTAATAGTACAAGGACCACATTTGATAATTTTCACTTTTTTATAAATCCAAGGACTATTTGTGACACTTTTCAAACTTTAGGGACCTTTTTGCATTTGACCAAAGATTAATTCAAGGACCATTTTTGACAACTTAGAATATTTCAGGGACCTTGAATAACATTTTTCTTTATTTTGAATTACCAGGGACTGAATTTGACAACTTTTGAAACTGGGGACTAAAACGCCAATTATGCAAACTTAATACGTTTTTCATCTAATTTTGATATTTTTGCATTTAAAACACATAAAACACTTATTTGTGATATTTTTATCATTTTGATGCATTTCGAAAGTGTTTTCGGATGTTTTTGCAAGTTTAAATAGTATAAAATGATGAGTATTTGACACTTATCGGACACTTATTTGGACCTAAAAGGCGGATATACGAAGAAAATGGCCAAAGTCAAGAATCGAGACACTCCAGCTGCTAAAACACAAGGTGACGGCGTCAACTGCTTAATCTGCGGCAGCCGTCGGAGCACTTCGTGACGCAGACAAGAGAGCCAAATTGCTTATTTTCAAGTGACGGTGTCGGGCTTTAAAAAGAGTAGGCCGTCGCAACTCGACGCCTAGATTTGATCCGCACGGCGTCCGAGATCGAAGGGGACGGCGTCACAAGCACAAGGTGACGCCGTCGCAAGACTAACGTGGCCCGCATCGAAACCCTAATGATCGCGACCCGATAGCGTCACAACTCATAAGGTGACGCCGTCGCACTTGTAATATTATATATAGAATCCGAATTTTTCAGTTTTAGTGTGTAGTCTTTTGGGAGTAAAACCTAAATCGAACCAAGAAATCTTGTACAAGAGATTTTTAGGGTTCCAAAACCCTATCTTACATCAAGATAAGTGTTTTACTTCATTAATTCAATTATGTCTTCAATTATTTGTGTGTATGCTTGCATGTTCTCCATGTCCGGCTAATTTACTTTTGTGTTTGCTTAGGGAATATGAAACTTAATTATTGAATATTGATTGGTTGTCTCTTATATTAATTGTTTAATGATCTAGTAATGCGATAGGTCATTCGTTGTGTAATTAATGCTTGATTAATCTTTGTGAACCTTAGACTATAACACTTAGAGCGGTTGTAGGCTAAACCACCCAAAGAGTGCCTTAGAGTTAGAGTTTATAATTCCTAGAGGGTTTTGTAGACGAGACCCTTTGGTAAGTTCAAAGAGTTATGGATAAATGCATACCCTACGACTTTAGACACACAACGCGATTAAGAATAAGGACGTGACAATTCAACCATCAATAGGAGATAATTAAGGAGTAATAAAACCTAAGTGAACACATCTTTAAACTATCATACGAGCACACAATAATTAGACATAGACTATATACACCTTAGATTAGATAATTAGACAAGTAGAGTAATCGGTAGAAATACCAACCCCCAAATCCAAACCCGAGATTCGTACCTTTCCATTTTCTAAAAAATATAAAAAAGATAAAAAATATTTTTCCTCAACCCCAACCTTAGCGTAGTAACTTCTCACTAGCATTCCTATTCTCCTAGAGAACGATATCAATACCCGTGGCTTACCCTAATACTACACTACAACGATTAGGTTCACTGCCTAGGGTGTTATAAAACTTGCTAGAAGAAAAGGAAGTTCCTTTGACCCCGAACGACGCGTGTAACATTATCATGAATGCAAATGCAAATGTGGTTAAATGTAGTTGATGAAAATATAGTATGTGCTAGGAATAAGAATGCCTTACATTTTTGTCTAAAAGTATAAAGCATAGGCCGGTGGGATTTGGGTCAGGAACATTTCTTGACATCCATTTTCTATATACCTTTACTTCAAGCGGCTTGTCAAATTCAGCTGGTTTCAGGCTCATCAGGTCAGTGTTCTCGGATTCCGTAGCCGGTCCTTTGCCCTTGTCGATGGGTGCCTCAACTGTGGGCTTTTCTGTTTTTTCCTCTTGTGATTCGGATGCTACACCTGTCACCGATTTACCTTTATCTGCCATTTCTCTGAAAGCCAATGAAAGCATCATCAGTGTCCGTTGTATGCATGATGGTCAGGGTTTTATTCAATACCATTTTAGTCAGTAGCACATAGACAAATTTGACACGACAATCTGTTGTAGCACATAACTATAGTGGCATGTACCATGGTGTGTGATCATTGTATGTCAGTTTGAGAATTGTGTCATGTAAAATTGTAAATGCATAAAGTATAATGACATATAATGTGCAACAGTTAATGAACAGAATGACATTTTGTTGAATGTATAAGCATTAATAACTGGGTATGCATACTTTTATACCTTGTTAAAAATTTCATTCTTTCCGAGCATTATGCCAACGATGCCTAACTAACAGATACACATAAAGGTAACAGATTTAAGGATAGTGTGAATAACCAGTATGAGGGCGATGTATCAATGTAGTGTGATGTCGCTATTCGCTATAGTGGAGTTACAAAGGATATGAGAAACGGCCATTACATAGAGCATATCCACATGGTCATTAAAAGAGTTCCCGTAGGCATGGTAGAAGCAGTATGTTTATTCCTACAGCATGTTCACTGATTGGTGCATGTTGCCATGTGTTACCAATTAGGCAAAAGGTAATATAAAATCATACAAAGTGCATTAGGAGTAGTATTATTTGGGATGTTGCTACTAATGAGGCGATGGCGCTAAGCAGTAAGGGGTGTAAAATAACATAATTTTCTATGTAAAGGGAAATAATAAGTCTTCTCAATAATAAATACAAAGCATATTTGATAACTGACGCTTGTAATAATAGGAAAGTGCCTATAACCTGCGGCATTCTAATTTTGTTTAGAAAGTCTCTATAGACTATGTTTTTGGTAGTATTGGGTTCTTTATCCGGTTGTGGTGCAATCACCATTCTGAGGCCGTCTGGTGATGTTGCTCGTGAGAGCGCCACGTACAACTGCCCGTGACCAAATATCGGTTCAGGGAGGTAAATTCCTATTTTTTAGCGATTGGCCTTGGCTTTTGTTGATCGTCATTGCGTAGCAGACCTTTGTAGGGAACTGCTTTCTTTTGAAAATGAATGGAAATTTGTCATCATTTGATGTTAATAGGATCCTTGGTATGAACACCTTTTGAGAAACGTGCGTGCCTGTGATAATCTTTGCTTCTATGACTTTAGAAAGTAGTTGGCTGACGATCATTCTAGTACCGTTACAAAGTCCACCAGCTAAGTTGAGATTTCGTAACAACATTATAGGTGTACCAATTTTTAGTTCCAATGTATGTGATGGTAGGCCGGAGAAGGTTAGTGAATTCAAATACTCAGTTGGGTAGAGTAATTCTGTTGCGCCGCCGTCATTTGCTCTAGGCACTGCCTGGTCAACGCTGCTGTAAAAATAGCTATCACCTTGCTATGTCTCCGTCACCTGTTTGTTGATAATGTCAGCGGTTTCATTTTTTGGGCATACTAGTGCTTTGTCCTGTAATGTAAAACCTGAAAATCTAAAATCTGATTAAAGACTAAAATACCCTTGGAATCGAAATTTATAAACTACATACAATACATTCATATCATTTAACGAATTTGAAACTTAACTTGCGAATAATAAAACATAACTAAAATATATTACGTGATCGATTTTGGTACGACGAAGATTTAACGTTTCGCTAATATGTTGGACCGTTCGTTTGTTTGGATGGACTCATTTCTTTTGTGCCAAGCCGAGAATTCAAGAGCCCAAGGGGCGTTTGTTTTTGTGTCGTGTGGGTCAAGAGCCGAAGCCCACATGGGCGTGGGTTTTGTGTGTGCTCGGTTGGACTAGGCCGAACCCAAACCCTTTCCTAAGCCTAAACCGAAAATACTACCACCTATATATACACTACATAAACACAAAAGTGAAACCCTAGTTTTGTTGCCTCTTCTTTTCTTTTCTTTGCTCCATTCGGCCGAATATCAACACCCATTGGTGTCGAGTTTTTGCTTCAACCAAGTCAAGGTATAACCTATTCTTGTTTTCCTTTGATGTACCTTATGTTATTGTATTGTAACTTGATTCGTTTGGTCGACTTGTGTTTTCTTTTTCTTTGTGTCGAGCCGAATAGAACCATAACAAGGCAAACCATAATGATTAAACCTTAAAAGTATTAAAGAGCTATGTACGTAATATGTAATATTGAATCGGGTCATGGTTATGTCGAGTTGCATAAGGACCGAACCATATGTATTAAACCGAACCTTATGTGTTATAACCGAACCATGCATATAATTCGACTAAAGTGTAAAACATGATAACTTGAATGAGTTAAGTACGTAGATGAGTTAAGATTTGCGTAATAACCTATTAATTGAAACCCTAAGTTGAACCGAACCACACATGAGTTTTAAAAGTATATTAATTAAGTAATGGTCATGTAAACATAAAACCTAGTTTGATATGTGAACCGAATAAGGTATGCCAAACCCTAATGGTTTGTGAATCGTGTCTCATATGCGTGCGTAATTATAAGTCAAGTGAACTTGTAAATGTGTAAACGTGTAATTAATCCGAGTAATAAGTAACTTGTATGTCACATAAAATCATAAACGTGTATGGTGAAACATAAAAAGGAAAGATTGTTTTATGACGTGTTAGGTTAAGTAATGAGTAATTAAAAGACGTAACATGTAAGTAAATGCATATTAATGAGATATTAAAGAATGAGAAAACCCTAGAACATAAATGAGAGTCGATTAGGGTTTGAAGCTAAGTATATTAATTCGTTATTTTATGTGTGAGTTATGACGTTTAAACTATTTTCACATTTAACCCTAAACTTTAATTAATGACATAATGAACCCTAATCTACGATATTAATTATAAAACACTTAAGTCTCATTTAATTATAAAACCCTAAAGTATTAAGATCATTAAATATACTAAGTATGAACGCCAAATATTAAAAGATCATTTCGACGATTATGGAATCATAAATAACATGTACGACCGTTAATGTGTATAGGTTCGGTGAAGAAGGAGTAATCCTTTGCTTTCCCTCGCTTTCTTCTTTTCGATCATTTGCTTTGGAATAAGGTACAGATATTCTGACCTTTTCAATAAAGGTTTCTTATAACGTTTTCTTTTCGTTAACTTTTACATTAGGATTTCCTAAGCCTTTGCTATGAACCCTAATGTGTCTATTTGAGTCGCTTATCTGAACTTTGAGTTTTGAATCATAAAACATTGATTTTGAACTATATGATATGAAGACTTTGATTTTGAAAACATGATTAAACATTTGATAAAATATGATCTATGTCAGTTATGACATTCTATTTGACCTAAGATAGTTTGACACCCGAGCCAATTATTAACTAGTCATGGGGTTCCATGTCCGTGTCGTAATGCACTTCCTGACATGACTCTAGGGCAGTAGAGTGAAGTTCTGCCACGCCCCTTATCTGTTATTTGTTATGAGCTCAAGTTATATTATATTATCAATGTATGTTTGTGGGACGTATGGGTGCATCCTAGATCTGTTATATGTTATATATTATATGTTATATGCTATATGTTATCTGATGATTGATGCTGCGTGCATGCACGCCCTTCATAACTCTGGTAGGTCTCCCCTACAAATGTTGCCTTATGTGAATATGATTTTGTTTATGATATGGCATATGTATTTTGGCTCGAGGTAGTTAGCTATAAAACTTATTCTATTATCCTGATTTATCTTTTGAAATGATTATGATTTTGCTATCTTTCTTTCACTTTATTTCAGTATTCGCTCTCGCTTTCGTATTCGCTTTTGCTTGTATATCTGTTCACTTTGGGCTTTTGAAGCTCAAACCGCACTTTTCTTTTTCCGCGGGGTGTATCTAAGCATTGGAGTTGGGTATTGCTTTGGGATGAGTGTTGTGTGGACTTACCTTAGAGATTTTAGCTTTGATCTTATGATGCCATTTAGAATTTATATTTAGACTTTTCGTTTGGAGTTTATTTTTCCGCTGGGACCTATGTATTGAAGTCATTTTGACTTGGATTATTTCAATATTATGTTGAGATTTCTTTTGGATATTTATGTTTGCTTTGATATGACACCATTACTTGTGATTCCTTTACCCTTGTCGGGTCGGGGCGTTACATGTAATGTCTCTGCAGACGGTTGATGCAGCGTTTCAACATCATATATGAAGTTTATCAATTGTTTCTTGCCATAATCATCAGCTGAAAAACAATACCGTTCAGGTATATGGACCCATGAGCAGTTCTCCGGATCGGCAACATCTTGTTCGCCAACCTCCCCATTACCTATGGCAAGTAACCACGCAGAGAACTGCAGAAGCTGTTGCTATTCTTTTGGTGTATTTGAGGATGCATGTAGACGCATGTTCAGATGTAAAGAACAAAGTCTGAAGTGGCTCCAAAGATATGATTCAGATATACATGAGCCAACAATGTCATTTTTCATCCCCTTTTTTTTAACTGGTAAAGTTTTCCTGAAATCACCACCAAGCATAATGGTTCGATTCCCAAATACTGTATTGGGAGCGTCGAAAATGTCTTTGAGCGTCCGGTCAAGTGCCTCGAAACAACTTTTATCATTCATTGGGGCTTCATCCCAAATTATGACATCAGTTTGTTTCAACGGTTCTGCGAGTTGTGTGCCTTTCTTGAAGCTGCATACAGATTCAACAGTTAAGTTGAGCGGCAATTTGAACCTTGAATGCGCTGTTCTTTTGGAAGGCAAAAGTAGCGATGCAATACCATAGGAGGCTACAACAAGAACAATACTTCCTTCTGATCATAGTTTTCCAAAGAAAAGTTTTCCCGTACCTCCATGACCGTAAACAAAAGCCAATTCCTGTGTTTGATTGGCCATTGGTTGGATGATCATGTCAAATATTCGCCGCTGCGCTCAGCATTTAGTTTCGGTATCAGTATTTCTTTTTCCCTCGCCAGTTCAGCGCGGTTATAGCTTCTTTCTTCCATAATACTACGGTTTCTCAAGACATTTAGCAAATCATTTAGGGGCATAGGTATGCCGAAATCTGAGAGTGACTTACCATGTTGTGCCAATGCAGCTTGAAGCTCATATAAAATGCCTCCTTTTAATTGAGGTTCATCTACATGAGTGAACTGCACCCCATGTATACCAGACAAAATTCTAGGAATATCATCTGACATATGTTCCCAAAAAGAGTTCCACAGATGACATGGATCGCGCACATCACAAAAGACCAAAATCTGTGTAAACAGTGCTCTCATTTAAGAAGCTGAACCGGTTGCCGCTGCTTCCTGCAATGCCACGAACCACTCTCCATCGTCATCGAGCAAACCAAGTGCTTCCGCTGCCGCCCTATTGGTTGGGTAAGTATGGTTGTTAACAGTTCGAATGCTCGGAAAAGAGGTGCAACCTTTTTGGTGACACAGCAATAGTCGTTGATAGAATAAATCCCCAAAACTCGGATGAATGTAGGTCATTCTACCAATAGATGGCTTGTTTATGTTCTTTCTTGGAAACCATTGCCTGTCTTTCTTGGACCAAACAAATTCGGACGGGAATTAAAAATATGTGAGATGTCTGCTGATGCAGGTTTTACTGACCAAGTTTTAATATTTATAATGTCCCGTTATACCTATGGTCTACCCTAATGCACTAACGGGCAGTGTACCCGGTCTTGTGTAGTGTAGTATTCGGTAAAACCAAGGTCGTCCCAAGAGCTATGTGTGTGGATTAATACTAAAGTCTATGTAACACCCCCAAATCTCGGTACAATAGAAGAGTTAATCAAGTTTTCAGGGCGTTATAATTGGATTGGTATCTCACACAAGTATAGCAAACAAGATAGTCATTTATCATTCAAAACCAATCCCAAATTTAAATATTCACAACATTAATCCCAAAATATAAATATTAGCCCCAAACATGATTTAATAAAATAGGTCCCCATAAATTATCAGAGTTGATTATGATCCTTGAACCATGCCTCCTTACCAAGCTTCCACGAACACGCATTCAAACGCCACTTAATTACCTCGAGAAAACATGTTAAAAGGTCGTACCTAACTTATTTGGTGAGTTCATAGGTTTAAATTCAAGTTTAAAATAGTGGACCTGTAGGAGTTAATTTTCTATGCGAGACCTAAGATAGATACACATCAATCACATACCAATATCATATCCGACGTCATAATGGGCCCCTAGCGATACTAGCCAGCACAGTCGTAGCAAAGTATAGAACAATTGCTAACCCTGGACTAGGTCGAGGTAGAAGTATATACTTAGCTAGGAAAGTGCTATATCAATTAGGATTGCTACCCTAGACTAGCCAAATGTGCAAGGACTCGTGGGGCCGTAGTAGTTTTGCTCGATGCATGATTGAAGTGAAGTCGGATGAGGTGCTTAGGGACGAAAATTCCTTACAGTTGAGATACCATTACTTGATGGGTCAGGTTCGACTATTGAGAAGATACGGGTTGAATACGAGGGGAAACCTCCCCATTGTGATAAATGTTTGATTTTTGGTCATACTCTTATTGAATGTCCTAAAGTTGTTGAACCTCCTACTCAGCCTACTAAGCGTGTTAATGATGGTTTCAAGACGGTCAATCACAGGAAGAAGGGAAAGCAAGGTGGTTCTACTATTTCGGGTCAAGGAGGGTGTACTAAACCTATAAGTTGTGGGTAAAGGTTTCAATATCAACCCAAAAAGACTCTCCACGAACTTAAGAAAGTGGAAGTCACTAAGAAGAATGTTTCTGATGTGGCTAGTTCGAGTGGAACAAAGATCTCTACATCTAATAAGTTTGATGCTCTTAATATGGAAGATACTGGATGCTTCGGTAGTACTTCAAATGACACCAACAAGGATGGATTCCGCACAATGGAAGTTAATGAAGCTCACCCTACTAAGACAGTCGCATCACAAGAACCCCGTGAGTGATTTGAAGGAGATGGAGTCGTGTGCCCTAATGCTTTTAGTTCGCCCGCCTCTTCCACTAAGAGAATTAACCCTTTTTCTAAAGTGGGAGACATCGTGGTGTCTGATTCTGAAGATGAGGTGATTGCTAACCCATTTGATGAGTCTGCTAATCTATTCGGTGGTGGCCAAGAGTTTGAAGATGAGTATGATGACTATGACTACGATGACTATGTAAGGTGTTTCTAATCTTCCCGGGAATTTGGATGCTATTAATGCTATGTATGGCACCAAGCTTCAAGGACCTAGGAAGTAACTTTCTTTTGTTATGTCCTATGTTATTATTTGAATAGTGATTTGTTTTCTTATTTAGAAAATAGGTAGTATCTTGTTTTGTAAGCTTTATGCCTATGTAACGGGATGAGATATGGGATTTCACTCATATCCTTTGTACTTAAACGTTTCTTTTGGTTAATATATTTACCAGGGTGCAGGATTACTCCCCTTTACCAAAAAAAAAACACTATCAGAAGATAACAGCTAATCACGGCTCAGCAACTATCGACTCAGCACAACCTATTAATGTAAACTCATTTAATATATATTTCCCAAAATCAACGTTGTCTACCCCAATGTATTCCTTTTCTTTATCTCCAAAAATGTCTTGTTTCACCATTTAGTCCTAGCGTTTGGTATCCTCATGTGGGTGTATCGACTCAATATGATATCATGAATGCACTCAAACAACCACAATGTGACTCAATGCAACACAATGAGATGTCTAAGTGATAAGCTTCATAGTCCAATAAGTTTCGGAATAAATAGTGACCTTATCGAATTCGTCAACTCGATAAACTCAATTATTTATTCGTGTCGCTTATTATCCCATTAACCGGTCGCATCCTAATGAGGCATAAGGATAATTCACCCATTAATATTGTTATCCAACATGCCTAACTGGCTCTTATTAGATTCGTCAACTGATTGTACAATAAATTGCACTACCAGGCTTCGATGATGATCAAAGATATGAGGGGTGTATGTTCCAGCCAAGATTGTCTTTCTCCTGAGAATAAGAAATATGAAGACACTACGTTAAGTGATTACGCAGGTTGGACCCGCGAACCACCTCCCACGAGAGTAAGTATGAGTTATGGTTGTATTAGTGTGTAAGTAGAGAGATGAGTGATGAATGAGCTTACCCTAATTCTCTGCCCGTCCAACCTATTTATAGTGGAAGAAATAAGGTTAGGGGCACCTTTGCGCAAATGTCGGAGAACATGGGGGCGTCCCATGTTTGTGGTTAACCGCTAGAGCTTAGTGACCCACGTTCTCAAACTTGGCGGGAAATCCAGGAAAGAGAGGGAGATCGTGGGTTTGACCAAGTCAGGAGGTTCTCCTATCCGTTGCTCCTTCACATACCATACCCGGAAGGGCTTAGGGCTTCGAATGGCGAATTCCCCGTAGGTAACCTTCGTGTGTACAAATGGTTTGACGCCTACGAACATTTAAGAGACCTAACTTGGGCCTTCGTATAGAAGGGCTTCGACACGTCTCAAAGGGGTGTCCTTCGAGCTATTCGAATGGTACATCATCAAGCCCCTCAGTCGAAAGTGATGCATATGAATGAAGAGGCGTTGCTTTCGACTTCATCCTGCGAATAAAATCAACCCTTCATTGCGAAGCGTATTGTGAACAAGATTTTCATGCGCTTAACTTGCACATTGAATGCTACCTAAACCCTTTAGCTGCCCGCTACAGTGATTCCAAATCCTAATTTAACCAGTTGACCAAAAAGACTTATTTGAAATTTAAAAACGTTTAAAATCCGGATAAGAGCTAATCCATGGGACACGTGTGCGGTTAAAAAACGGTGGAAAAAGAGTAATTAAGGGGAGGTAGTTGGAACCCTAGAATATTTTACTCTCTTCGTCTTCTTTTTTCATGCAGTAATCCTCTAGAATCACCGGCTCTGAAACAAAAGGTAAAGTCTCCTTCCCCATTTCTCGTAGCTTAGAATAGTCATGGATTCAAAGTTCATAATTAAGCAACAAAAATTCACTTTAACCGCTAAAGAATTATACGAGCATTTGGTTGATTACCCAATCCCTCAAGAATTTAAGGTTATGTTACCCAAGTCAAACCAAGGTATTTTCGATTCCCCAAAAGGCTTCGTAGGGCTATACACTCACTCTTTTAGCCATTCAAACCTTAGGATTCCTATCCACCCTCTTATGTTAGAGCTAATGCAATATTAAGAAGTGCATATCTCTAGATTTAACCCTTTTGGCTTAGCCAAACTGACCACATTCATAGCTATGTGTAAGACATATGGCTATGAACCAACGCTTAAGGTTTTAAGGGGATTTTTGAATCTATATCATGGTGGTAACTGGTTGACTTTGGCAAAAAGACCTGAAGGAGATGTGCCTAATCTTTTTGCGAGGGTGTACACCAACATAAAAGATTGGAAGGGCCGTTTCTTCTATGTGCAAGACACTATTGTCTCACCCAACTATCCAGCATTGCTGAATAAGATCTTTATGTTTGATTCAAAACGTTTCAATGACCCCTTTCCTTATGAGGTTCGAAGGAATCCATGTTATCCAGCTTGGCTAGGTATCCTGTGGATGTTCAAGTTTTCCCTGAGCCAAATTGTACATGGCTGGGATTGCACACAGCTGGGAGGGGTCTCCCAACAAGCCTATTATCATTTATCATGGACAAAGTATGTGCTTCCAGTTTTATTTAAGTAGGACCAATATAGCACTGATATTTATCTTTTCTTGCTTCTTTTTTGCAGAAATGGCGTTTAGGAACTTCATGTATCAAGAACTTGATGAAGACTTGAGTTTCATGCCTGCTGAAAAAGCTGAAGAGTCCTACAGTGTCGGTTCACCTTCTACATCTGTCAACAACAACGATGTAGACACTCCCGCATGAGCTCGCTGCCTCAAAGGCACCCCACAAGCATTGTTGGAGGGTCCCTCCTAATTGGTTGAGAACGCGCGTATTCGGACGATCCGCAGCGAGGATGTTCAAATCACGTGCTCCACCGGTATAGCGCGATGTTGAAGAGCAGAAGGAACAACCGGTAAAGCCATTAATATGCGAACAAGAGAAAGACTCCTCCCAAAGATTCTGATCCAGGTCGCCATTTAAGAATGTCGAAGGCAAGAAGATTGTGAAATCTGCCTTTGAAATGCCAGATGAGACTGTGGAGATGCATGGTAAGCATTTGCTCCTTTTAAAATATATGAAATGATAACTGTAGTGACTAACTCTACCCTTATGCATTGTATTGGTCGCAGGACTTCCTAATCTGCGAGCTTCTTAACGCTTCTGCTGCACAATTGTGGATCATGTCACCCTCCCCTGGAAAGGATTGCTGGACAATATGTCCATCAAAGGGGTTACGATCCGCACGACAAGAGTGTTGCAAGGTAGGCGCGGTTGACAATCACTTGAATGGTCGAACCAGAGTTACTTTCAGGCGCTAAAAGGCAAGGCAAGAGATGGATGTCATACCGGGGAGGAGAAGCAGAGATCGAGAGTATGCCGTGGAGGCCAAGGGTGATGAGATTGAGAAGGATGTCGAGAAGAATCCACTCATCCAAGACCTCCGGGAGAAGATAGCATAGTTGACAAACATGTGGCAAGCTCAAGTTGGAGGCTAAGGTGGTAAGCCTCACCGCCAAAATGTTGTGCTAGAGGCAAATTCTACCGGTCTGGAAGGTGAGAGGGTTAGGCTCGGAGAGTTGGAAGTGAAATTGAGGGAGGAGATTGACGGCTTGCAGATGAGGTATAAGATGCTCCAAAAGGACCGTGCTGAGGTCGTGTCAAAGGTGGTGCCGTACATAGCCATGGAACTCTATCATAGTGATGAGATGGGAGCTGCGATGTGGAAAGTCATCAAGGCAGCTACCTTCCATAGACGGTGCTTGGCTTTGGAGGACAGAATCCCAAACACCCTTAAATAACATATACTATGATACATCCGAACTATTTACCTTAGCTCCTCACTTGGGTCCAATTGGAGGTGGTTTAGGTGCATCTTCTTTATTTGGTTCATCTTCGGCTGTAGCCGGTGGTGCAGTTGGATGCTCTTCAGCCCTTACAACCAGTTTAGAACATCTCTCTCTTGAATACTGTCAAGATGCTTTCCTCCAATCAGTTCATGCCTTCATCATCGCTTCAAATTCCTCATAGCTAATCCGTCCTTCCTGGAACTATGAGAATGTAAGGATTAAATCAATGAAAGCAGTCGAGAATAAGGTAAAGAAACGTAGTAAGTTAAACAAACCTTTCTGTGTCGACATCATGAATGATAACAACAATGACTTCTTCATTGTTCGATTCAATTTCATAAGCTAAAGTTTCCCTCAACTCTTCAAGATGTTGACTATAGTAGTAGGTCAAACACATACATGTTATCGTGGAAACATGAATTGTTTAAAACAAAAAATGTAAACATGAATTCCCATTTACCATGTTGTAACTTTCAATATTGCAGTAATACTTTTATAGTTAAACACTCATGTGCTTAAACACATGGTTTAGACAGATTTTCTCAAGTTCATATGTAAACACAAAGCTTAAAAATGGTTTAGAAAAAACAAAAAGCTCAAGGTTATATATAAGCATAATGTTATGAATAGTACATACCTTAAGAACCATGTATTCCTAAAAAACACATGAACTATTAGTAAAAAATTATTTGTTTTTCAAATCAGTTTCAAATACAAAAGTGAGCGAAAAATAAATAACCACTTTGAAATCAACATATATAGTGGCATGACCAGATTTTCAAAACAACATAAATCGACATCAATCCGGTCAAGCAATCATATTAAAATATAAGAATTGTTCGAGAATTGGATAAATAGATTATGACAATGGTTGTATAATTTACCGTTTACAAGCAAGGATGAATGATTTGCATATCACTCTTATCAGATATGGTTTCACTTTAACAATTAACCTTCTTCATCCTCCTCCTCTACTTTCACCATTGCAGTAACATGTGTAATTGTACAAACACCCTAGCTTCCATTACTCCCTAAAATATTCAGAAAAGTGAAAAAATTACACATTTATTAATCTAGTAACAAATATAATAAAGAGTGGACATAGATTAAACTTGTCAAACCTGGCTCTAATGCTGATTCAAATATTCTGCAAAACTAAATGATATAATAACATACATGTTAGTTTTGTGCAACCTTTAAAAAACTTATAACAATTGCTAAATTTATATATTGCTAAATTATCTGCACCCAAAAAATATACTGCTAAATTAACATAGTTATTTACAATTATTAATCCAATTACAATTCAAATTATAATTGGATTGATAACTGTGTGAAAGGATTTCGCAAAAAGGAAGCGCGGCGGTTACTCAATAATAAGTAACACAAATATATAAGAAAATATGAAAATCAAGAAGAATGTTTCATTAAGGAAACGCGGCGGTTACTCAAGTTTCCAACATGTTACTTTTGTTAGCCTATTGAAAATGTTAAATTTGAGATAGTAATAATCAGTCAAAAAATTCACCCCATCCCGATTTTCAAATACACAAAAAATATTGAATTAACCCAACCAGCAGAGCCAAAACATTTTTTATTTGTACGAAGACGATGAGATGAGTATTGCTCTCCTTGGATACTCACAAAATATGTTGATAAACAAAACAACTAATAGCTCGAGTTGATCTTTATTAAAAGTTGTCTAACATGTGCCATTAGAAATAGGCAAAAATGCATATATATATAATATATATATATGCAATTTTGCATTTTCGAGAGGATATATATGCAAAAGCCCCTTAGAAATATACCTATTTTCACAATAATCAGCTAACCTCGCATGTCGCGCCTGATAGTGCTTCTCATGATTATTAGTTGTCGGTAAGTTGCCGCAGATCCGAAAGAACCTATTCAACATCAGATGTTAATTATATAAGGATTCATTTGAGCTTTGTTATTTCAATACAAACAATCAATTATGACATTCAAATTCCAACTATATGATCAAAACATACCCATTATTAGAGCACAACCAGACATTTTGAGAGTACTTAGAGTGGGACACCCATTAGGTAAACTCATAACATTAGCATATCTAACTCCCTTACGCCAAGCAAGATTCATTGACTCAAGATGACTGCAAGTTAAATCTAATAGCCTGCAAACAACCCTACAACTTAAATATTATGAATCACACATTTCAAGATAAATGCGGCACATGTGTAATAATACCATTGCGACCTTTGTCGAAAGCCTCTTTGACATATTCGCAAAGGTTCAAAGTCTTCAATTTTCTACAATAACCAATAAGATACTTGAGGGGACTCATTGATTCACCATGGAAAAGCTTCACTTTCTGTCCACACTATCATGTATATTTCTGTATATTCGTAGGGTTTTGAAAGGCCGATTGATGATTTGATGATTATGATTATAAGATTCAAATACTCCGTGATTTTCTGTTATAATTTTGAAAATCATAAAATCAAACCCCGGAAAAACGGTTAATAAAGATGGCATTGATTTGATGAATATTTTGTTTTGATAAGATTTAGGAATAAGCGATTGAAAAGGGGAGGTTATGAAGAACATTTGACTGACATTGAAATTTTCCAATAAAAGTTGGATATATGACTACAAATTGAAGTATATTTCGTTGGAAGTAAAAGATAAAACACAAATATGTAGATTGCCTCAGTGGTTGAGGCGTTTGGCTTTGAATGTAACAATCCATGTTCGAATCTTGGTGGCAACAAATTTTTTTTATTATGTAACCGGATAATGTGCCATGGTGGCATTTCCACCTCATCATAAGATGCGCCATGTCAACATTAAAATGCCTAGTAAGCATTAATGATATGGCATGTGTAGTCTCATATATATGTATAGATAGATAACATATTAATGATTTTTTTATTCAGTATCTATACTTCAATACTATATTATAATACATGTAAAAGCCAAACCTCATTCCAAGCCTAACTCCTAATCAAAAATTAAGATAAAGAGCTCCAATCATGAGATGACATGTGTAACTTTTTAACAAACTCCAAGCCTAACTCCTAACCACTAAAAATTAAGATAATGAGCTCCAATTATAAAGTGACATGTGTCACTTCTCAACTAAAAATTAATCTTTATTTTCAAATTGAAATATCTTTTTATCTACTTATTTTTTTTATAATCTAATTTCACCATATTTTTTTAAAATTTTATGCTCTTTAATTCAACATCCATTTTGATATATTTTTATAAGTTTTTAGTTTCTATATTTTTAGTGGGTTTATTTTATTTTAATTCAAAACTTTAAAACTTTAACCTTTATTTCAATTAATGTAATCTTGATTCGTCAAAATCATATACTTTTGGGGGAGTGTTTGACGGGTAAGAGATTGCGAGAGTATTTCTATATGCGGGAATAATGATGTCAATTGAAAGCTACGTAACCCAAACAAACACATACAACATATACATTCAAGTATTGTGAAAAGAATTACTAAACGAAGGTGAAAACACATATAACTATATCTTATCGGCCATAGCAGCTAGTATCCTAGTGTTTACCGATGTATACCTATATATATATATATTTATATATATATATATATATATATATATATATATATATATATATATATATATATATATATATATATATATATATATATATATATTTTTTTTTATGTTATGTTATGTTATTTATTTATTTTATATATATTTTTTTTGCCTTCTAGTCCTTTTTATCAATATCCCCATAATGCTACAAAACTAGTCATGTTATGTGTTTTGGGTATAGCTTTTGATGTCGTCAACTTTGGTACCCGAGAGACACGCTCATTATAGGATAATTTTGTTGCTTGTGCGGATAATAATGACAACAGTTGCATGCTTCATCTCCCAGGCCTCCTATACAGGTCTTCAATCCTCCCTCTTGTGGAAGAAGGTGAAAATTTTGACCCAAAAAGAAGACGAGATGATAATGATGATAGTAGGGATATGATTAAGAGGATTATAGGATTGATCGCTTGCTTAACTGTTTCTTTATGCTTTTCTGTTAAAAAAAAGATTGAACATGTGTTATTTTGTTATCCATGGTAATTTTTGCTCGATATCTTTACACGAACGACATTAGTTGGATCCATAACTCTAAAAACCGAATTTTCATATAAGCAAGTTAAACTTCATAATAATTTGTAAAAGGACTGAATTCGATCAATCATTTTCAGTCAAAAGTACAAGGCATTATTGGAGCCATATAATGAAGATAGTGTTTTAAGAAAGAATCACATGTTTATGACCGGTTGTCGTCGAATGGCTCCACAAGTTTGTACCTGTCAACGATGTTCGTGACGTTTAAGGTGACAAACACCAAAAACCTATTATCTTCTTTAAATGACATGTTTGTAATCTATTGGAGTGCCGGAAAGTGCATCCTTTATCTTGTGAATTATCCAATTGACATATTGCATTATGATGAAAAGTTGGAAGACTTCTAGAAGATAGTTGATATGCGTACCATCAGACCATCAAAAATGATGTGCACATTATAAAATTACAAGAAAGATTCGTGACATTGCAAGAAATGCTACAATTAAAATATTCAGCAAATTATTTTTAAGATCTATATTTACAATACAATAGATATACGGACGACGATAATTTTAGTTTTGAATATCAAGATGCAATAACAAAATTTTTCATATAAAAATTGTAGATTATTCATGTAATGTGGTGACAATAATGAGTTGGTAGTAGGTATATTGTAAATGTATGATATACGGAGTAATAGTGCTTGACAATAGCCCATAGTCATAAGTTATCATTAAATAATAACACCATAGCGAATTTTAAAAATCACTTACATTATACTATGAAATTTAGTTCACAAGAATTATGTTTATTAAATTTGTCTCACATAGATGGATGATACAAGTAAAAGATTACTTATAAAGATAAAGTAAAAATAATTATTCAATAAATCATGTGGGTTACTTTAAAGAGTATAATTATTAATATTCAAAAATATATATATATATATATATATATATATATATATATATATATATATATATATATATATATATATATATATATATATATATATATATATATATATATATATATATATATATATATATATATATATATATATATATATATATATCCTTTGCTTGAAAAAAATCGTCGATTTTATAAAACAAAGTTTTAGTTTTACGTAAGTTTTATTAAAAAAATTCCAAAAGACGCATAAGTTGATTCTGGAGGCACTCTTACGATTTAATAATATTTTTTGAACATTGTATTTTAGTATGCATTTTTAAACTCTATTGATTTAACAATATCGTTCTCGGACGACTTTTAAAACCATATGTACCATGAACTTGTTTACATATAAATTGCATGAAGATTTGTGTGTTTAATTAGTTTGTACAATATGTATAATAACAAGTATTTTTCATATTAAGGGTGTTTTAAAAATAACATTTATTAGGTATTTATTGTTATGGACGTTTTTTTTCTTATATTAAATTACTTTGTATTTTTTTATTACTTTTTAAAAAAACATGTTTAAAGAAAGTGTTTTAAAGTGTTGCAACAAATGCTATTATAGATGTACTTATTAAAATTTGTCATTATTAGTAAGTGTTGAATCTTAATTTTTTAAGCTTTCCTTTTTTGGAAATGTCTCAAATGCTTTATAATATAGTATAGATATTAATGATGCACATAGTACAATATTACATATGCATGATTGTGGTATGCACATCACTTGAAAAATTTATGATCATTTATGTCTATAGTTAAATATATATTGGAGTTTCTTTATTTTTCTTTTTTTTTTGTGTGTGTTTCAAATCATCCCGACCTCTCTCTTTTAGGAATGAGATCCGGTGAGAATAAAAACTAAAATAAAAAGAATGAAAAAGATTTCTAGCCACATGTTTCAAATAAAAGAGTGAATATTAAAGGAGATGCATCTACTTTTGTAGATACATCTGAAATGTGTGAGTATGGTTTATTCTCACCCTTCTTATTTTAATTTTTTTTTTCTTTTTATTTGATTATAACTCCTCTAAATACTCGCGACACTCCTTCAAAACCTTTCTTCCAAATTTCATTCTTCTTCTTTTGACGTAGTATTCTTTTTGTGCTCATTTAGATTTCGAGTTTTTGGATCTTTTCTATTCTTTTCGTCAAATGAAAACGGTAAGAAATAAAGTTGTCATAAATTCTAAAGTTTATAATTGATGCATGAAAGTTTGTTAGATAAACCAATATTTTGATGTAAAGCTCCAATATTTTCATGTCTATGGGATAAGTTGTGGGACAAGCTGCATTGAAAGCGGAATCGAGTAAAGTTTACGGTTTTTGAAAATCAACACGCCTTTATCCTTTTGCTTTTGATACATTTAGGGGTGTTTGGGTTTATGCGTTGGCTATTGATTATCCGATTATTTCAAAGGAGAAACGATATAATTAGATTTAAGTGTTTGGGTTATCTTCTTCAAAAATCAATTATTTATACGCTGAAAGTGGTCGAAAACGCAGGTTTGTAAAAGCTAGTGGGTACTTACTTTTTCAAAACGCAGATTTAGATAAGCTTGTAAAATTACCGCACTGCCCTTCATTTCATACCTCCTACTACCCTCTTACGAAAATACTTTCTTCTATGCCTTTGTATAGATACTTCAAAATTTTAGTTGCTGGTTATGGTCACTGTCAGAGAACTAGCAAAGTAGAAGATGATAAAAGGTGAAGTAACCTAAAAACAACAAAATATAACCCACTGGTCTTTATATTATATGCCATGACCCAACAAAATAAATAGGATAAAAAATAAAAAATAAAAGATACGGGTACAAAAATCATGAAAGTTAAGTAAATATGTAATGAAAATCAAAAGTTTGTCATTTTATCAATTAAATTTCTACCTTATTAATTTAGAATAATTCATTATTAAGGATGTCTATTTTGGTCATTTTATCACATAATTCACTAAATAATCTGATTTGACAAACACTCAGAAAAATGATTATCTGATTATGTATATCAAACAAAGATAATCAAATCCAAACACTAGTTTTTAAAATCACGTTTTGTTACAGCTGATTATCTGATTATGCGTTTTCAAAACGCATAATCTATTTTCAATAAGCAATCCCAAACACCCCCTTAGTTTTCTAGCTCTGGAAGCAGGGGTGTTTTTGACTCGGGTTCACTGGGTTGTACAAAGTAATTTTTCGACCCCTAAGACACAAAACTTCATTTTTAGTAAAGATGATTTTGCAATCCAAAAGAAGGTTGTGCAGCTTGTTGCTCGTTTGCGTATCATCTTATTGTAATTAAGATTTAATTTCTAATTATGATTTATGGGATAATAAAAGTGCACCTAAGTTTTTTTTTCCATCGAAATAGCCTATATGAATATTCATGTTATGACAAGATTTGAACCTTTTCGTGTTTGTTTTGGTTTGTTATACACCATCGAAATGATCAAGGGAAATTGCACACGCCTTTTTTTTGTTAAATCAATGGAATGAAGACATGTATATAGTTGAACCCAATTTAATGCAATAAACGTTTATATATTTTTTTTGAACGAAAACGTTTATATTGACTATTGATATAGTTCTTGACTAAGAATTGAACGGGAGCTATGATAGTTGTACCATAGGCCTTAATTATTGTATTGTTTGAAATCTAATTTAGGAATGGCTTAATGTGAGATTAGGAGAAAATGTCATTATTCTAAGAGAAAAAAAACTTATAAAATTATATGCACAATGAGTTGCCAATCAAATATGAAGGGTATAAAAAAAGAAAATAAATTATGATGCGATATGATGGGACCAATCAAATTGCCAAGTTATTGTGTGGGCATTATTTTATAAATTCTTTATGCATGAAACATTGCTTTTCATTTATATATGTAGTTTAGATTTGTATTTATTAAATTGTTGTTTTATGCTTAATTTTTATTTTAGGAATATCTTACACTTTGTTCTCAAGTTTTTTTAAAAAAGAAAAAGAAAGTAAAGGAAAACGAAGTAAAGAAAATGGGAGTGGAAGAAAGGAAGTGAACTTGTATATATGTGTTCTCAAGTTATACAAGAATGAAAGGAAAGAAATAAATAAATTTGTCATTTACAATAGTGCCCTCATAGTAAGTAGATAAGTCAATACTCCAGTTAAAGGAAAAACTAGGTATTTTTTTTTGGTAAAAGGTTTTCTCGGTAAAATATATATTAAACAAAAAAATATTGAAGTAAAATGAAGTGTGGCTGAAATACCGCATTAACCTCAAGCAACCGCTTGAACAAACACTAGATGCTACAAAACGACCACACTAACTACATACACAGATCTACTAGAAAAATTATCCAACTGCTACAGTAGATCAGCATCACCATCACCCTCCTGTAGATCACGCAAAATACTCTTCCCGTCTTCATTCGTGAGGAGATCAAAGTCCATATTCTTACCCGAAAAAATACCGGTCTTCCTAGAAGGCGCTCACATCTTTTAATGCTTATGAGTGTACCGGTAGTATATAGATTCTAGAACTTGTTTTTGTGATGCATTCCAAGATCGTTAGTGGGCTTACATTCGTGTAGTTAGGATTAACTAAATGATAAGAGGCATTAGGATAACCCTTATTTTAAACATGTTTATATAATTACATTGGTTACACCGGTCAAGTAATTACCCACACCCTTGCAATGTACTCATTTTCAGTACAAGATACCCCTAGTTAACCCCTCTGAGCCTATCCTTTTTGCGGTTATTGTGATATTTCGATTGATTCCGAAATATTAATGAAGAACATTGTTTATAATCCATCCCCAAATGTACACCTAAACCGCCTTAGCCTTCCTTGTATGTACTTATTTTTAGTGCATTATCGTTATTTGTTAAACTCTTAGTTAATTGTCTAGTTGATTATATGGTTGCTAAGTCGAGTCATATCTTGTGTATACAGTTTTAGGATGATTGGGACTTATGAGTTTAATAATATTTATTATGGAGTAATTGGGATGAAGCCAAAATTATAATTCCCCATATCTACGTAAATGTTTAAGTACTCCACGTGTTTTGATCCTCGCAATTCGGGTCATTAGTTAGTTTTTGATATTTAAAAGTTCAAGTGTAGGGATGAAACTATAAATCTCGTTTGATGTATTATTTTGCGGATGGTAGGGCAAGCGTGTATGAAAAAAATGAAGAAAATAGAAAAAGAAAAAAAAAGAAAAAGAAAGAAAAGAAAAACATACGGACTACCATCCCGTCTTTTTATCTTTTGTGTAAGTCAAGAAAGAGTCAAGAAAATTACAAAAATGAGTTAATAGTTAGTGAGTCGAGTCTTAGCTTAGCAACGCCATGTTTTACATGTGATTAGCTAGATAATTGACTTGCCACCAATAAGATTCTCTATATCCACCAAACCGTGTTTTCTATACCCGTACACTTAAAGTTACAACCCTTTAAAAACCCTCTTTGATAGCCTATCCTAGGTGCTTACGCCAAAGTGGGAGATGTTTGATATTTTCTCAAGCCTATGGTAATATATGTGCCATTATAGGTAAAGAGTGTTTAATTTTCCCGTTTTCATACATGCTATACAACTTATACACCTGAGAGATGAGAGAATCCAAACACTTGATGTGAGGTGCTAGTATATAATTTTCGTGCTTCTTTTGACTATTGTAGAGCTTGTGGATGTTGTAAACTACTTTAAACCAATGTTAAATATCCCCTAACTTGTAGATTGATTAGATAAAAGCATCTTTGCTTGAGGACAAGCAAATACCAAGTGTAGGGATATTTGATAAGGATTTAAAACGTGCATTTTTAGGGGGTCATTTAAGCTCTAAACTTGTACAATTGTGATCAATTATTGCCTTAAATCGTTCCTTATCACATTTTAGGTACCTGGGACGCAAAAGATGGAAACCGGCACATTTTGGGATAATTTGGACAAAATGAAGAAAACGACCAAGTCACGAAAAATTCTTGAAAAAGGATCCAGACGGCGTCGCATGCTACAACGTGACGATTTCACTTGTATTTTGGCATGAAGATTTGATGAATATTTTACACGTGAAGGCTCAGAAATATTACAAGGCTTGAGAGATGACGACGTCACCTCCAATTAATACAGTTCACGACGGCATCATAGGTACTAAGCGACGACGTCACAATGACAACTTGCACAAGACAAAACCCTAATGATGGTGAGTTGACGACGTCACAACCACAAAGTGATGCAGTCACATATGTATACCTCTATATATTTTTCATAGATTTTTCATTCAGAGTAACACGTATCTTGGAAACACTTTGGAGTCCGAATTTCAGCAGCTTGTTTAGGGTTTTTACAGCCCCCCACTTCATGTTTAATTAAAGATAACTTATTCCTCTTTAATCATTTAATATTTCTATGTGTTGTTTGATTATATGTGTTTTTTTTTCGATTAACATGTCCGGCTAAATTTATTAGTGTTTGCTTGGATTGAATGAAACCTAGGTATTAATTATTAGTGGTCATCTCTTGTTTAATTGGTTTTCTCGCGTTAGGAGTAGGAAAACTGGCTATAATCTTATATTGTTAGCTTGCAAATTTGACTAAACGCATTATACCCTAGAGTGCACTGGTGGTTTTTATTCGTTGTATTTATTGCGTGAATTTCGGCTTGTAAATCTTAGGAGATTCTAGGGAGATGACTTAATTATCACTTGTAGATCTAGGGTTTCTTAAAGGAGACTTATACATTAATAGAGTTAGAGAATTTGGCACCACCCTAAGATAATACCGGAATATAACGTGCCAATTAAACAAGGACGTGACAATTCGACTTATTAATAAGATATAACTAGGGAGTAAAGATAATCTAAGTAAGCAATTTTTCCCATAATACGAGTTCACCAATTTACTTTTCTTGCAATTAGTTTAATTTAGTTTTTATTTACTAAGTAGTATAAAAAATCCACTCTTCAAACTTCGAGATTTTACTTGCTTTCATAAAAAAAATACAAAAATAAAAAAAGAATCATCCTACACCTCTAGACCTATTTCGTCATACACTTCGACATTCACAACACTATTCCCCTAGAGAACGATCAATCCTCCGTGTCTTACCTATATTACACTACAACGGTTAATTACACTGCCTAGGAGGATTGTAAAACTTAGTGTGCTGCAATCCAACGCATCACCACCACTAAAGATTTAACAAGAGCCTTTTTAGAAGACACCTCAATACGGGCACCCACATAGCTGTTATGGCCCCATGATTTAAGACACATAGTGCTCGTATAAGCACAAGCATTACAGGTCGTCCCAACTTATGTTAATCAAACTTAAACCAACTTCCGAATATGCAACAATAGGAACGTTATGGATTTTTACCCAAACAGGGGCCATAGTGATTTCCTCCTTTGTTATTCGAGTGTTTGGCGTCCATGTGTTCAACATTATAAGAACCAAATGAATTAGCCATGGCCCGATTTTTAAAACCTGTTTCATATCCTTACTTGTTGAAAATTGGAGTAAGAAGAAACTATTATTGAACATAACCCGTTCAAGTCCATACTTCACCCAAGTGTTTTTAACATAGTTCTCAACAATAGGGAACACGAGACACTTACCAATAAAATATCCAAATAAAGTATTAGCAAAATGATTACTAACCATATCCACCGCTGCCAACGAAATGGCCATATCAGCACCTTCGACATTTTCATCAGTACTTAGTTCAGAAATTCGTACAGTCGTCTTAGATATGGTATCCTTAAAAATGGAAGCAAAAGAGGCCTGCTTCGAGCCTCCATTCACAGAGTTACCAAGAAACCTATCCGAACCAACTTTAGAATAATGAACGCCTCCATTCACAGACATTTTCAGGAACTACAACAGGTTCCTCAAGCTTCGATTCTCCATCATCTGAGTTCCCAGGAACGCTATCCAAACCCTCCTTATGAGTATTTTGTTCCGTCCCACTCACAGTTTTATTAACAGCCGCATCAAATCCCTCTTCATGAATAAAACCTAAAACTCCACGAAACCACTCATCACAGCAAGAAAAACGAGCAAAGAAAACACAATTAAGCTAAAACAAAAGAAAGAAACCCTAAAATTAGGGTTTCGGCCGCAACCAATCAAAGCCTAACCAACCTTCATAATGATGATCATAATAAATGAAATGGAATAAAAAGCGAAGTAACGAAACAACTCACAATAATGACGACAAAACCTTAGAAAAAAACGAAAAACCCAAACCCTAACTGCTCGACAACCAATTAAGGAAAAATTAAAGAGATACAATCATCAGATTAATCATCAATAACGTGAATATTAAAAGGTATTAGAGACATATTAGGTCGGATTAAACGATTGAAAAGGAAAGAGAAGGGTTGGTCGTCGCCTAAAAATTAGGTAATTTAAACAACAAATATCATCTTTACTTCCTTTTCACCCCACAAATGAGATAAAAGTTTGGAACAAAAATCCACCACTTTCATCATATTTTTCACATTTTAATTTCACTTTCACTCTAAAAAAAACTTAGAAACACATATTTAAGTTTGTTTTCTTTATTTTCTTTTCAAAATCAAAACTTGAGAATAGAGTATTAGTCATATTTAATGGAGAAAATGACCCGTCTTTCATTATATGTATTTAAGATTAAGATTACTCGTCACAAAATAAATATATTGTTTGGTTATGTTGTACGTAATTAGTTTGTAACGTTCTAAACATTACGAACTCATTCATCGTGACCT
Source organism: Chrysanthemum makinoi (assembly GCA_910596185.1). Lineage (NCBI taxonomy): Eukaryota > Viridiplantae > Streptophyta > Magnoliopsida > Asterales > Asteraceae > Chrysanthemum > Chrysanthemum makinoi. Next base: position 8,578,955 of record OU343223.1, read on the forward strand.
CAGGTATATACGAAGATGGGATTCATAAATTACTACGCACGTCTTCGGGGTTTTCACAAGTATATCAGATTAAAAATACCATGTGAAACTTTTAGCTGCTCAAAAGTGAAAGATGAATCATTTGAAATTCTTAACGACTTGCAATATAGACCCACATGATCCGTTAATTATTCTGCATCCTTGGAGAGCCAATATTAGTCAAAGTCAAAATGGTCAGGTGATCCATTAATCCATCAATATATACTAGCAGCTTATCCGCGTGTTGTGACGGCGGATATTACGTAATTAAAATTTTCAGTGAAAAATGTTTTTCACTTCTACATTTTACAATATAATAACTTTACGGATGACGACAATTTTAATTTTGATTAACTTTAAGCAATAATAAATTAACTCATATAAAAATTGTAAATTATCCGCATTACGTTAAGCAAAAAAAAAAAGCACTTATAAAGAAAAAGAAAACCTAAATATATAAGAAATCATGTGGGGTAAGTTTTATCAAGATGTAGAACCTAAACATATAAGAAATAATGTAATCAACAATTAGCACTTGACACATTTGCATCACTTGCTTTGAAAAAAATTGTCTAATTTTTATAAAATACAGTTTAGTTTTTACGGTAAGCTTTATTAAATTTTTTTAAAAAGTGTAGTTTTTGAAGCACTCTTATGATTTAATAATATTTTTCGAATATTGTAATTTAGTATAAACGAGCATGTTAGCCCGCGCGTTGCTGCGGGGATATTTTATCGATGCATAAAACAATTGTAATAATGTATATTAAAAAAATAAACAAAGAAACAACCCCATTGTTCATTCAGATCATCAAATAGACAACATTTCTGAAATATGATACAACAAAATGGTAAACTGAATAAGGTCATTACTGGTAACAAATTTCTATCAAAGATTAATCTCGCGTCTCTCAGCAAAAAAGTTACCACTGATTGTTTGGTCTTGCAGCAATGTAAGCAATACGGCTGTATCAGCACCATCCTCCTGCATTGCTGATGTTTGGTCTTTGGTAACCAAACAAAGGCCCCACCCTCTGATTTGGATTCTGACCTCTAGTTGTTTCACCTAAGACATGTTTTAGATTTTCAAATTGTTGTACAAATGGAGTTAATACCTGCATGAGGTTCAATCCCTGCATCAACCATCTATATTTCCTTTTGTATTATATCAATCTAAGATAATGCTTTTATTGGATGCTAACCTTCTTTAACAATATAGAATAACCATAAGGTGTAACGCAGCAGCCGCCAAGAGCATCACCAAATGCTGGTCAAGAATACAAAATAGCAAAGGTTAAAACAATAGCTCTTACCAAGAGATGGAACAATCAATATTGCGAATGATAATAATTAAAATATGGATTTCCATGTTCATTGATAGCAAGTAGAGGTGACCTGCATCAAATCAAGCTAAGATCATAATTATGTCGGGCAATTTTTTGTTGCAAATGGGATCAATATATGATCCCACACAGCAATATAATCCGCATCGCGACAGTTACCGAAAAATTGTCTTTTAAACATGGTTAAAGTTTCATGTAATTTGTGTATTTTATTAAATTCAAAATAAAACTAACAGGTAGCAGGGCAACCAAACTCGCCTGACCCATTTTGAACCAAAGAAAAGTATTTATTTATTTGAAATGTCATGCTTTGATCGTTTTCGACCCAAAACAATAAATATATATAAAAAAGAAACAAAGTGAGCTACCTGGAAGTAAGCTGGAGTCGTTGAAGGTCAAATTGGGAATACGAATAAGAGGTCTTGTTCGCGTTAAAAGGGAGCCAAACCCACCATGGCTGCAAGCACCATTCTGGCCGGATTGACCCGCCAAGATACAGGTTGAATACCCCAGCCATGATCCGGTAACCTATTCTCTAGGAAATAGAAATGCACAAAAATAATATCTTCATCGCATACATAAAAAATTTTCCTTACCTTTGTGAAAGGTGAGTAACTATGAGCATTATTGGTTCCTTGCACATTACGATAAACTGTAATTATAAACCACAAATTTGAGAGACATGAACATCACTACAGAATGAGAAATTCCTCAAAATATCGTAATGCTTTGCATAATGGTCTAGTTAGGAAACATTATGTTTTATGTCTATGCCAACCAAGTGAAACCATGTATAAAGGCATATCTTGCATTTCTGCGTGCACTAAGTTTTTTTACATTATAATAAATTCAGACTCGTATTCAGTACGATGCGTCTATATCTAAACTTGCTATTGAAGTCATTAGCATATTAGAAATTATTAGTAAATTTATTTGCATTACAAACCCCACAAATCCAAAATTGTAATTTGGGAACTAATAGCAAGACCTATCTGCTGTTATTCTGCACAACAATGTGTTAACTTTCACGCTCATCAACATTTACAAACTAAGCATAAGCAAAAAAGTATATCATACCATATTCTAGTAACATCAAACAATATTTCAAATTGGCCAGGTAAGTTTTGACTACAGCTTGTTAACCAAGCAGAATTTAATGTAGAGGAGCTAATGTAGACATCGTGTTTTCTATTAAACCACCCACACGATATTGGTAAATTTAAACAACATTAACATATAATCAATACTTCCCACCACTCGTTAGTGTTTCACGTATATGTTTGTCGTCCCTTTGTTTTCAGAAATAGTTAACACTATAAGACTCCACTAAATACAATGAGATAACATGTTACCTCTTGCATGTACTTTTCCAAATACACACATACACAATAGACATACCAGTTATTTGCATCTCTTTCTGGAGCATTGTTGGCTTACATTAATTCATATAAGCATAGTTCATAGACCTGGTTACCCATCATTTTGTACATTAGGCAACATCTTGCAATATTTAATGCTCAAATTAGTGTACACATCACAAACAAAATTCCTATGTTTGTACAGTCAATTTAGACAATAACATGTCCAATAGATAAATGTAACGAATTCACCTCTTGAAGACCCCATATATAAGATAGAATTGCCACACACTCACACACCCGGAACAACAGTCATGATTGCGTTAAATATTTTGTATATGTGTCACCCCGGTAGGATTATAAGCTTATCAAGTTGAGCTTAATGCCTTTATAAAGCTCTATGCTTGACTTGACAGGCTTACCAATTTTTTTTATAATAAACAACCCCTTAAGCCACATAAATAAGCTAATTCAAATACTCCCAAATAATATGATTATAAATCACACCATAATAACAAACGCGGATTTCACAAACAAAAAAAATATAATATATACCGATAAGTAAAAAAAGTATACCTTCAATAGTGTCTCTCGGAGTATTGAAGCCCAAACCAATACTCTTCCAGAACCTGTTCCCACCTTTCCTGGCCTCTTGCCTTTCCAGAACATGTTCTTCGAACTGCGAGACAACATCAAACATTTAAATCACTTGCTAATTTCAACAAAATCATACAGTTCCAAAAATATTGTAATCCTCCAAGAACCCAAAAATATGAAAATGTCAAAGATAATGTAATTAAGGTTGATACACTTACAAATTGATTTAAAAATCTTGAAATTGAATCTGTCTCAACCAACCTGGAAAAGTATAACACAACAAAATCAATACATGGATAGATTAAGCATCTGAAAGAAATTGTTTGAAAGAAGAATAAAATCAAAAGTCGCACCACCATATGTGTGCCTACTTCTCTTAATCATCTTGTGATCAACCGTATAACTTTTCTGGTCGCTGGCATTAATACATCATGTTCAGTGAGTCGTACTCTTAAATTGCAAAAAGAAGAGACACTTGTATGCAATTGTTTTCAAAAACAAAGACAATAAATAACTATGGCAATAGCTCATACAACCGTGATCCGAAAGAAACATGACGAAGCAGAACATAAATTTTATTCACCTTGAACTTCAACATCAAACAGTCTGATATGATCGGTTTCTGTAACGTTGGTTGACCATGAAACATAAAACAGTCGGTTCCCCGATCACCACGAACAACCTGTGGTGCGGCTACAGCAAAAGAAAAAGAAGGTAATAAATAAAGAGATGGAATACGTACATAAAAAAATATAAGAAATCTTAATAAACATAAATCTATACGCCTGCCATGGCTGCAACCATAATAAGTTGCCATGCCAAGATGAAGAGAATCTAAGCTTTATCGAATTCACTAAGAATCATCACAGCCTACTACAATTGTTATCACCATCACTAACATCTCATAAAAATAAATGTGGTACTTAGCACATGACTATTTTTTGGCCAAAAAAACGTACAAAGATGATACATCCCCCATGGCTGCAACTATAATAAGTTGCGTTGCCAAGACTGAGACAATCTCAGCTTCAATCTAAAAGGCCAAGAGTTGTTACAACAGCCTCTTACAAACAACGACATCATCATCTACATCTAGGAAACGAAAAGAAAACATAATCATGTTCAAGTCAAGCAAGGCAATAAACCCGTAAAAGTACACAAACATTGCACCATCTTCACAACTAATTTCAATAATTTAAAAGCACTAAAATCATCCTAAAATCAACGACATCATCATTAACATAATTATGATATTATTCTAAGCGCGGGTTTATTGTTTCCTTATATGAGAATGATGATATTCATTCCTCATATAGCAATCATGTAAACAACAGTAAATCTCAGACAGGTAAACAACTGAAAAGTAGAAACCCACCAAAAAGAATGCAGTTGAAGAATTGATGGCTTCACCTGTTTCAACATCTAGCTATCACCTCAGACTTTTTTATAAGTGGTACCAAAATCTTGTGCTCGGATTCGTCCCCAAACCACTGTTAAGGTATAAAAGGAATAGACACCTTAATCCACCTTACCGCCGCATAACAAAAACCACTCTTAATTCAATATTCTAAAGAAAACAATAAAAAATTAAAAAGATATGAATACTTGTACCTGCTCCTGATTCTATTTTTTCCGTTTGATGCGATGTTGTCGATGATCAGCTGCTTATTCCGGCGTTCAAAGGTTCACTTGATTCACGGGTGTTTGGATCTGTGTTGTCGTGCGTATGTTTGGGGGGTTTTGATGATGAACTGAGTGTGGGCTTTTTAAGGAAGGGTGTGTAAATCAGTGTGTGTTTTGTATTAAAAGTGGTTATAGAAGAGGCGGAGGATTTGAATTTTCTGGGAGGCTTTTTGATGAAGGAGGGAAGGAGGAAACCGACACTGTTCATTCGAGTTGCTACCAGCAACTTTGGGAACCAATCACAGGCTGCCATGTATAAAGAATGCTTTTAATGACAATAAACCAACCAATAGAATGTGAGATTTGGGTGCTAATTACCATATAACACATGTGCTTTGCCCCACTCATCGAACGCCTTTTAGTATATATTTATAATTTGGACACTTTATTGATTTAATAATATTTTTACATTGAAAATAAGATACATACTGCTTATGTTTATAAAGCTTTAATAACTTGTGTTTTTCATTTAAGATGTGTTTTAATAATGGCCAATTTTTTAAATTTGCATTTATAAATAAGTGTGTTAGTTTAATATTTTAAGCATTCTATTTTAAAAAAGGTACAAATGCTTTATAATACGGTATAGATTTTCAATTTCTAAGTCCATATCAAGTTAACTAAAAATTATATTCCGATAATTAGAATATAATCCAGTATTTTCAAATAGTTAGATTTATAGGTCAGGCTATAAGCATTTAGCTAGACAGGTCTAAATTAATATTATACTTCTCTTTAAAACGTGCTGATCTGTCCCATATATAACGTGTACGTAGACCCGATATCAAATATGTAACGAGTTATGACATCCATGCAAAGGTGTACGTAGACCCGTATATCACGTGCTGATATGTCCCATAGATGTCAAAAACACACAAGTTGTAACGTTTTATGTATTTCAAAAAGGACTGATAAGTGACCATCACCTCGAAGTGCGATCTGAATGGCCAGCTCTATAATCGAAGATAATGACTGCTTTTACTCCTTCAATTCATGCATGATACATGTGCGAAGAACCTAGCTTCCAGAACTGTTGTACAAAATTTGATTCATATATTGGGTTTTTCTAACTTTTGGCTTAACGCACAAGTTAAGCATACCAAAATACACATACTGAAAAGTACACAGAGATTCACATAAAAGTACAGACAAGTATACTTTTATGTAGGCCCCTCAGTATTTTCTAATGTATTTATACAAGACAGTTTAAAACCTCATATATATATATATATATATATATATATATATATATATATATATATATATATATATATATATATATATAGAATCTAGACAATAAGATCAAACTTAAAGTTGTAAAATGGTATCAATCTAAAATTTAGTGACACTATTCTTATAACAAAATAATTTTTATTACTACAACTAAAAATGTTAAAGTTTGATAGATTTCTTTTAAAATTTACGAAACCTAGTGATACACTTTGATTTGAAGTGGAATGTAATGTAGTTTTGTATGTGTATCGATTTGGAATATTTATTACAGAATGCATCAGTACCATAATTCAAACTCATGTATGGTTATTAGTTTCTAAAATGTTAATTTGTATTAAAATATTATATTTTTATATTGCTAAAATTGTTATTTATAAATGTTTTAGTAGCTTTTAGACTTGATCTTATTTTTACAACTTTAAGTTTGATCTCACATTAACCCTCCCCTATATATATATATATATATAGGGAAGTGATCCAGTAAGAAGAAAAACTAAAATAAGAAGAATAAGAAAGATTTTTAGCCACACATTTTAAATAGGAGAGAGAATTTTAAAAGGAGATGCATCTTTTTTGTAATGCATCGAAAATGAGTGATTGTGGTTTCTTTTTATCATTCTTATTTTAATTTTACTTTCATTTGATCCTAACTATATATATATATATATATATATATATATATATATATATATATATATATATATATATATATATATATATATATATATATATTTCCCTGAATACAAATTTGATTCCTTTAGTTTCTAGTGATTTTGTATCGGTGGTATCTTTTTATCTCTATTTCAAATGTACAAACATATATATGCAAAGACAAAACATGTCTATGCTTTTATACTGGCCGGACGGAACAATGATCAAATATTACTGAATGTACAATTTTTTTTGAATAGTAATATAATAAACCGGGTGTATTTAAGATGCATTTAGAAAAATCAATGGACCGCCTAACGAAGCTATGGGAAACCATTAAAACATTCTAACGAAGCTTCAAGCTGGTGGGGAAAGAAAGTATATTGGTTGATGATGTTGGTGGTACTTCGAATGCTGCTAACCAAGGAATGCAAGTGGATGATTCTAGGCAAAAAACTAATGGTAATACCTTGAGTTCATTTGCTGACGTGCTCAACAATGATAGAAACAAAAAGTTAACCAGAAACACTATGCCCGCTTCTAGCGAATGCGCAGTAGTCATACCTAGATCATATGTAGAGGAGGTAAGTGGCAGATTGGCTAATTAGTTACACGCTGCTATTTCATCGGTAAATGTGTGACGTCAGCCAGTAAAATTATTTTTTAACACTTGGGGAAAATACGGCATACAAAAGATTATGATGAACGCAATGGTTTTTTATTTTTCAAATTTTGTTCCAAAAAGGGGTTGATGATGTATTTGAGAATGGTACTTTAATGATCCGTACCATACCGATAATTCTTAAAAAATGAACTACTTCTACTAGTTTGAAACAAGAGGAGTTAACTCGTGTTCCGATTTTGGTTAAACTTCATGATGTTCCAATGGTGGCATCACTGCTGATAGACTTAATGCTATAATAACTAAGATTAGTAAACCGTTAATGCTTGATTCATTTAATAGTATGATGTGCAATGAATCATGGGGACAAAATAGCTACGCACATACTATGGTTGAAGTAAGTGCTTAAAGCACATTGAAGGACTCAATGGTTATTGCTAACCCAAATTTGGATGATTAGGGATACATGTACGAAAAAATTACTATTGAATACAAATGGATTTCTCCACGATGTGCTAATTGCAGGATTTTTGGACATAACTCTAAACATTGCCCTAAAATGGGTCCTACTAAGCCCATGAATTGTGGGGAACAATGTTTTGAGGCTCAAGCAGCTACAAGGCGCAAAAGATTTTGGAGCCTTGAAGCAGGCATGGATCAGCAAGGCTCCAAGCTTCATCAATAAGGTATGAGTGAATAAATAAAATTTTAAAAGTTTTGCTTGGCATTTTATGTAGTAATTATGACATAAATAACACTAAATTACTTAATTTATCAAAACAAATCTCAAATTCAAACCCAAAATATTAACCAATGTATGAAGATGATGGCATGATGACATTTCATTATCTCATGTTCGAAATTGAAGGAGAGGCATGTATGTATAAACACTTGAATTGAAGGATAAAACTATCAAATTTTTGGATTCAGTTAGCTTCTAGGTTAGGTTTCACTAACATATGAGGTCGATGAATGTTAAATTTAAAAAACAATGTTCAAAACTGGTCACATCTTCTAGGCGCGCCTAGGCGCAAGGCTCTAAAGCCCAAGGCGTCGCGCCTTTTGTGAGCCTTATGCATGTGTGGAACGTTGACCTAAAAAAATCCCTAGAGCTGGAGCTTTGAGCCGAGGCACGCCTTGACCTAAAAAAATCCCTAGAGCTGGAGGTTTGAAGCACAAATGGTGCGTTTGTTTTTTGCTTATGTAACGGGCTAAGATGTGAGATTCACTCACATCATATATATGTAACTGTTTTTTAGAGTAATAAATTTTTTAAGATGTAAGAGTCTTTTACCTAAAAAAATAGCATCTTGACAGCAAAGCTTTAAATGTTAGGAGTTTGATTTTTATGTTTATATGAAGCAAATCTTGTAACCATTTAAAAAAAGCAAAAGCAAAGAAAAGTTTGTTATTTTGATTTCTATTTCTAGTCTATTCAAAGGACATGTCGGATCCTTTGGCGACTTCGTAACAATGTTTGCTTTGATTTTAAACCTTCAAGAACGGCCAACCTCGTGGATGAAGTCAAGATTTTATCACACTTGTGGAACTTGTGAATCTCTCATAGGAGTAAAGATTTTAATCTCAATCGGTTAGAATGGATCTATTAACCAAAAACTGCATGTTCCATAAAACTGTAAGATCA